>CAEGAE010014238.1:0-47454 GCA_903067095.1 Girardinus metallicus | reverse complement strand
ATGGATGGATGGATGGATGGATGGATGGATGGATGGATGGATGGATGGATGGATGGATGGATGGATGGATGGATGGACGGTCGGACGGGTGGACATTGGGCTGAGACAATTAGTCAGATAAATCGTGATTAACTGATTGTTAAAATAATTGTCAAATAATTTAGTAATCGATTAATTGTTAACTAGAATATACAGACTCAAAGAAAAGGTCATTTGCAGAAACAACATATTCAGAGCAGTAATTAAGCCAAAACTTTACAAAAAATATGTACATTTGCATTTCATGTATATAAATGGAAAACCTGATTCCCAGTTACTAGGTATTTGTGTAAGAAACAGATTTTTAGAGTAGCATGACTCGTCACACCATATCATTTCATACAATGGAAAGCTGCAAAGCAAAGTAGTTATGCATCAAGTTCACAAAGATGGGCATCTTGAAGCATCACAATCACGGTTCCATCAAATGTCGTTCAATTTAAACTGGCTGAATGGCTGCAAGGCTCCCTTTGCCCTGCTGTGTGCTTCCCTGCTGTTCTACACCCCACTCCAGCCCATTCATCCCTCTGACAAACATGCATAGACTATAATGTGCACAGGGACTCACACAAACACAAACAGCACAACCCACTTCAGCCTCACTGTTTGCATGAGAAGAGGAATGTTGAGCATGTAGCTTCTTTACGGTCTTGGCTGAAGTGCGAATGACAGAGCTGGAGGCACCCTCATTCATTACAACATAATAACCCTATCACCGCATTGAATTACACCGACAACCATCGAGTGCATGAACTCATTCACCTCTGGGAAGGTGAAGTCTTTCTTTTAGTTCAGTTCACTGTAATCAGACTCAGCATTAATTTATTCCAACTATTGTGAAACATCTGCCGAAATATCTACCAGGGTAAAATCAACAGGCAGCTCCGGCTGAATGTTGTCAACCAGCTGCCAAAGTTTTAGAAACACCAAGATCAAGTATCTAATTGAGGCATTTGATGTTACTACAGCCACTAGAAGGGCTTCAGTGTGACTTGGAAGTCGTGCAAATGGCTCAAATCCACTGGACGAATGCCACAACATTCTTCAACAAGTACTTCTCTTCTTCTCTGTATTGTCAAAGGTGCTAGAACGCAATCTAGCAAATGAATAGAATGGCAGCATTGGGAAATTAGCATGCCCATTAAAGTACTGTTGATATGTCAGTTGTCCACTTAAAGCTGACCTACTAGAAGCTCAAGTGGATTTAAATCTCTTATAAATCTACAATGACATGTCCATTTGAAAGAGGGTTGTCATTTGATTGAACTGTATTAATTAGGGCTAAGCTGGATTTGAATGGAACAGGTAGAATTTTCTCTGCTGCAATGAGCAACCATTATTGTTTTTTATACATCAGGGCTATTGCATGTTAGCATTACTAACACCGCTGTCTCTGCGTGTCTAGTAGAGTCGTTCCAATGTTATACGGTATATTTCTCATAAGAGTGGGGATACACAAGTTACTGTTAAGAAAAGATAAACTGACATTAAAACTAAAAATGTTTAAAGTTCCCCATCCTCTCTGAAATAAACAGTACTCTATAGCCCACATATCAAACATAAAATCAATTTATCTAAAACTGAAATATACATAAAAGTACTAATTTCCCTTGATTTGGATTTAGGAACCTGGTGTGGTTTATTTAGTATCTGGCAGTTCCTGGTGGTGTAATTTTAAATGAAATTATGTTGGCTATCAAAGGTACAG
Source organism: Girardinus metallicus (assembly GCA_903067095.1). Lineage (NCBI taxonomy): Eukaryota > Metazoa > Chordata > Actinopteri > Cyprinodontiformes > Poeciliidae > Girardinus > Girardinus metallicus. The sequence continues at coordinate 45,707 of CAEGAE010014238.1, read as the reverse complement.
AAGAAATGCACAATCGACTTGCCATAAAATGCTACAATATTGCCAGAAACGATGTTCCTGCTCAAAAACTAGAATGTGGGACTTTAACCTTCTATGTGTCATTACCAACCAATGCTGGTTTTGTTTAGTGTGGATTGTTTTAGGCAGTAGCTTTTCCTTTGTGGAACTTAAAAAAGGCATAGAGAAATAACTAGCATAGTGCCGCTCCTCCACAACTTATTGCAGTTTAAAAACTATTTAATCTGGCTCAGCTTTTCTTTAAAAAAAAAAAAAAATCATTGTTTACTTCAAGTATCACCTATGTTTGTAGCCACTCTAGAAACTATTTCTACCCCAAATGTGTAAAACATGTCTGAACTTACTAAACGACCTTGTGCAATGAAACTGAGTTACTAACCCTTTTCATCTAGAGAAGTAAGGCTCATTTCTGTGTTCATGTTGATGTTCTGCTGTCACCCTGTGGAATGGAAGCACAGAGATCAGATTGTGAGGTTTCCACTATAACTATTTCAAATTGTCACAGTATATACATCTTACATCGAAATATGTTTACTGGTGAGCATATACGTAAAATTCAAAGTTACCAAGTTAAAGAGGGAAAATGTGGATTGGTCAACACAGACAACACAATATTCAACAATAACATTAAAACTGCATGTTTTCCTAATATTGCACACACTTAAATACATCGGTGGCTTTGTAGGGCTAAATGCCTGGAAAGAAGCCAGAACTGATTAGTATACTTGCCCTACAGCTGTCAGTCATTACATCCAAGACTTCAAGACAACCACACTTATATTAGTTACAAAACTATTAATAAATTTCAAACAGTAACAAAAACTTATTTTATTTAGTACGATACTTTTCCTTGGACAACACAATTTAAGGAAACTGTGAAGTTGTGATATTATGTTTGAATATTTCTGTGGCAGCTCTTCTTCTCCTATTAATATATCCTTAACTGTTACTTTTATATAATCTCTAGTTACACGCAGGAGTGAGTCTTAACCTGGAGTGTTTATACATCAATGCCAAAATATCTTGAGGGACCTGTCATATGTTCAGCATTTTTGTGTGCGCGCGTGTGTATGTGAGTGTGTATAAATCAAGCCTCAACAAAGGCATCAAAATGCGTGTTGCAATTTTAAGCAGCTACATAGAAAAAAAAAAAGCTGTGGGAACAGAAGCCTGAGAAAGGGCAAGATGCCAGCTGGCTCTAAAGTTTGATTTCAGGCTGAGAATGTTTTTAAAGCCTTAAGTCTGGTTGTTTCTCTCTGTCTGACTGTCTGCAGGCTTTGGGTGGCCTTTGGCAGCGCACTGTCTTTGCTGTACGGTACGTAGAAATGCAGATGCGGAATGAAGACAAGTATCTTTTTTTTTTTTTTTTTTGCCTGCAACGCCATCTCGTGGTGAGGACATCGTCCTACTATTTTCTGTAAGCAAGAATTAGCTTGTCTGTCACAGGTATGTCAGACACTGTGTTTCTTCGTATTGGTTTCTAGCCTCTCCGGAAACAAAGGCATAAACCTTTATAAAGTCCGTTGTTTTTCAATTCGTTAACACACCTGTGTCATTATATGCTAGCTCAAAAGCCCGACAGCTAGGTTGACATGTTTTCACTTCAGCACTCAGTTGTTTTAAACGTGTCAACCGGCTCGAAATGGCTTCATTCCAACGGTTTAGTAATTTCATTATTAAGCTAAATAGACTCACCACTGATTAGTTTGCTCAGTTAGTTAGAAATCGTCACGCAGACCGGCAGATTGTGAGCCTTTCTGTTTCTCTAGCTCACTCGCGTCTGTAAGGTTCAAAGTTATCCCTGTGTTTGGTTTTGCAGGCAGCTTTTTCTCTTACACAATCATTCACATTTTGGAGATTTTTCAAGTCCAACAGACCTTGAATGTTATTAACTTTAAGTAAAATTCTTAAACAATATTATGGTCCAAGCCCATGCACATTTTAATACTTTAAAACGACAAGTTTACCGAAACATTTTCACACACATGCCTGTGAGTCCAAATAGAGGTAAAATTTTACGTTACCCAAAGTCAACCTCCCACTTCTGTTGGAACATTGTAGATGCAGGCAAACGGAAAACAAATGTGGGTAACATTGTATATTCATCCGTAACAAGCCAAAAATAAACTTGTTCTCTGAGAAAAATAATTACAATACAAATGAATATGTAAAATCTAATTGTTTTTAGTTACATTTTAATAGAAAATATAAATATAATCTTATTTCTGATTCATTTCATCTTTTTATTGATGGTCATTTTAATTAAATTAATAATCTTATTCTTGTTTCTCTGTTTAGAGTTTGCTGTTCGGTTTGACCTGTTTCATTGTGGTTTAGTCCAATGAAGTGCACGTGTGCTGCCAATTCACTATAAGAACAGTGAAATCTCTGAAGCTCAGAATGCATGTCGGAGCCAAAATTGTAATAAAATTCATCAGAAGAATCTGGAACTGGTGCCTAATGCTGTTTTTTGCTTTTTGTTTTGCTTTGTTTTTCTTTTGTTTGTTTTTCACCTTTTTGACCCTTTAACAACACTACTACAAATTGAAACTAGACATTTTTTTTAAGTTAAAATCTATACTTAGAACTAAACTGAAAAACTAAAACAAACCTATTTTGGTCGAAGAGTTTTTGAAAGGTTTCATCATTTTGCAACGTTGTGGCGGATACAATGTATATATTTCACACCCGAATGTATGCTCTTATTGTGAAGGGAAGAAGGTGAGCTGAGAAGACACCAACGGTTGTCCTTCATTCTATTTTTGGTTTTGGTTGGAAGACATTGAGAATAAAACAAGACTCAAATTACTTTTTCGTCTTTTTCTGATGACTTCCACAACGTAATGATTTACATTAATTTGTAATGATACAAAGTGTGAATAGTAACCTGTAGCAATGTCGGATTTTTTTTTTACAATTTTGCTAATTGCACATAACGAAAGAGAGAAGCACTAAATTACACGAAGCGCCATTTTAAATTGCCCTTGACCTAAGGAAAAGCTTACCAGAAGTAAATAGAATCCTGGAGAAACTTCTGACTATGTCACGTGGTACATAGTCACGTGACAGTCACTACGTACCCAATACGTCATGTCCCAAAACAGCTGCAGCCTGCTTTAGTTGGAGCAACGGTTGTTGTTATTGTTTGTAGCGCCGACATACTGCTATCCTGAATCATATTTCCACTTTTACTCCCTTGGCTTTTCAGGTCGCTATTTATATCTCAACTAGCCGTGGCTGACAGCTGAGCATAAAGAGGCAAAACTGTGTGGGATTCCTCAAACATAGCTAGCATAGGCTAGCACTTCCAACGGGCACGGTACTCTTGAGAGTTGCTGTTGCAGTTATGGCGTGGATGGGACACGGATCTCCGTTTCATACAAACGATAAGCAGAATGGCGACCCAAATTTGCCAGCGAGGGGTTTAACTGGTGTCCATCCCAGCCAACAGGTAATGAACTTTTAATGCTAATTATTAGCTGATGTGTTAGCATTCAACTTTATTTCCCACACGCAAACAAGCTAACAATCTTTCAGAGTAATTAAGGTGACACTGATTTTACATTAAGAAGTAGGTTTTTGGGTAAGGCCCGTTTTTGTGACGTTTAGTGGTCTGAATTCTTTCAGAAAGAGTTTACAGCACTTAACAGCTTAATTGCTGTGTAATAGGAGTAGCTAACCTAAATCAAAGACAGCGTTGTCTAAACAACATGTGCTGCACTTCATTTTGATATTTCTCTAAAAGTTCACATGACAATAGAAAACGTGACAAGCAGATGAAATATATAATTAGTGAAATCAAATTTCACAAACTTCGCCATTTCTGATCCATCCACATCCCAAATCATGAGCACACCTCTGTGGTATGACAGCTGCAGTCTATAATAAAAAAAAAGCTCTGTTTGGTGGCATAAAGTGATTAAAACAATCCAAAGGCTTACTTCAGTGCTAAATATTAGTGAGACAGCAGAACACGTATTTATTTTTTTGCTCTTTTATTCTATATTTGTATCCATCTCATTTTCTCTGTTCTGCATATAGATGGCCCGTTACTAGAGATGCACGAACAAATCGCCCAAAGGTTGGAATTAGATCTGGATAAGTTCTGATCAGCGATCGGCTGGTTAAGCATAGAAAAAATCTGATTTTTTTTCCTCCAACTGTTTATTAAAGGCGTCAAAGCTAAAAAGAAAAAAAAAAAAAAAACACCACCAATTTGGGTCTTTTAACACATTAACTAAGAGCTTATATGTTGATGTATTTATTTAATGTCAGTTAAAGTTTGGGAAGTTATACTTTGATACATAAATGGAGATAAGTGTATAATAGTCTTTATTTCGGATTGATAATTACTACCGCTCAGGACCTGAACTGAACCACTTTGTTTTTTAGTCTGTTATTTGTGATAATCGTTACTAAAACACACAGAACTATAATAAAATTCAGCCAGAAAAAGCCTGGTCATTGCAAAGAAATCTGTAGCTTTCTTTATCTAGCTTTTTAAATGGCAGTGAAATAAAGCAATACAAGTTAGGGCTTAAGATGTACCTTTTCTCTATGAACTTCATGAAAGATTAGTGGCTGCATCTGCGTAGGAACTTTCTTGAAGTAGAATAAAATACAAACGTTCTCCCTTGTTGACGTCTCTCTAGTCACCGTCGTCCCACCTTTGTGGTTGCCCCATGGCGTCACTCTGCCAGAGCCAGCAGCGCTGTGTGAAAGCCTCCATCGTTTCCAGCTGGCAGCTGGCTGAGGCGCAGGATCAGATGTGCTCTTTGGGGGTCCACAGCTCTGAGTCGCTGGAACAGGAGCGTGCGCGGACCCTCGTCTGCCCGACTGAACTCACAAACACAGAGGAGGAGTGGCGTCGCAAGGAGAGCATGCTGGCAGGCCCAGAACCCAGTCGCAGTCCCGTCCTCGGTGCCACTGGAAGTTGGGACGTTTTTGATAAGGTGTATCATAAAGAAAGAAAATGTCATACTGTCGGAAAAATTATTAATTTCTTCTGTCTGCTTTTTTATGTTGGTATAATTGTTGTTTTTTATTGCTTTTAGAGTATTATTAATTTGCACCATCAGCCTGTGGAAATGGATCAGGACACCTGCAAAACATTTCTCCAAAAATATGAACAAGAGCTCAGGCATTTTGGTAAGTGAGGCACTCACTACTAAAGTTTTGTTTTGAAGTAAAGGATGCGTCCCTTTCTTTTTACTTGTTCAGGCTTATCAAGGTTCCAACTAAGACAAAGCCAGTTTTTCCTAAATTTGCTATTATCCTCTTCTGCATATTAAAAATGTCTAGACTATCTAATTTTCCAAATTTGTGTTTTCAGTCTTCAAGTTTTGATAAAACATGACTTTCCTGTCTCAGGTATGTTACGGAGATGGGATGACAGCCAGCGATTCCTCTCACACATGCCGCAGCTCATCTGTGAGGAAACAGCAAATTTCTTAGTCCTCTGGTGCATTCGACTACAGCAAGAAGGGGTAATATAGTGGCGTTAATTTAACATCACATAAAAAATTCAGAAAAACTTCAAAAGTCCTGCAGAGCTCATTTAGGCTGATGTTTATAATTCAACAGTTATAAAGAGACTAAGCAAAAAGATGTTAAGGTGATCCTTTGCTTTACACAAGAGAATCTTAAGCTACTCTCTTATAACCCTCTAAAACTTCCCTGAGATTTTCATCATTGTAGTTTCCAAACAGGGGGCAGTGCATACTGAAATAAATTTTTTTTCCTCAGTTTACAGTTCAGGAGGTCAAACGTGTATTAAACATAGCCCTCTTGATGCTAATTCTGTGTTTTGTCTTGCAGAAAGAAGCATTGATGGAACAGGTGGCGCACCAAGCCGTGGTTATGCAGTTTATCTTAGAAATGGCCTCAAATTCTCAACAGGACCCTCGAGGCTGCTTCAGACAGTTCTTCCACAAAGCGAAAGTAAGCCACAGACAGTTTATATATTGTATAATGTATCTATATCTGCTATCTTTATACTGCAACTATGACCCAAGGCTTCATAAACAAATATTTTACACGTTGTCGCTTTGCAGGAGGGACAGGACGTCTACCTTGAAGTCTTCCGAGCAGAACTTTACACCTTCAAACAGAGAGTTGAAGAATATGCAGCTAAATGTAGAAATGACGCCTTGAACGTTGATCAGCAGAGCGTCGACTCAAACTGTAGACCTAACACCAAAGTAACAACAGACTTTATATCACAGGTGAGCACTGCTGGGTCCTCAGGTGTCACTAAATCGTGTGACTTCTTGTAGTTACCCTGTTCAATTGATAGATGGCACTAAAAAGCAGTTGTTTTAAAATTGGTATAAGTGTTGCCAAAAATTGCCAATTTAAAAAAAATGTTTTTAGAGTATTTGTTATAACATTGTCAAAAAAATGCTCAACACATGTTCAGTTTAGTGCATTTGGCTGCAGATCTTTGCAGAAATTCAGTCTGTCTTTTAACGACTTCTTTCTGAAAAAAACTTCTCATAGTAAAGTTTCTCCTATCTGTCTAAGCCTCAATAAATCAGACATTTTTGTATTATGAGGTTATTTAAAATTAGACTTACAACTATAAATGGAAGGAATATGTTTAGAGCTACAAATACTGCACATATAAGCAAAATAAAAATATATTAATGCACATTTTAGTTATACCTGAAAGATAAAATAACAGTATCTTCATCCTAGACAAAATGCAATACTTCATATTTCATATTTTATATTACCCATGATAAAAAGGGGGAATACTTTCTGTTAAGTTGTAGTGTATTGACTAATATTTTTTATGAATTCTGTTTTTACTCCTGCAGGTGTTGGGCAATGTACACACAATGCCATATAATGGGGAAAAAGAAAGTACACCCTCTTTCATGTCTAGAGTTTTGTGTTTCGGCTCATAATAAGGATAATCTGGTCTTTACTGGGTTTAAAATGACTGAAATCAAACCTCAGTGGAGTCACAGTGTCATTATTTACTGAACAAAGACAAATGCAATGCCTCAACTTTGGTTTCATCTTTGCAAAGGAGACTCTCCGAGACACCTTCTGCTTTTTTGAGCTGAACGTTTGTGTTGCTGCGTTATTATTTTCAGACAAACAAAAGATATTTTTTGTAACTTTAGTTTTGAATATTCCTGTGTTGGATTTGAAAAAAGTACACCGCGGAGTCTGTTTTTTTTTGTGTGTATTTTTAGTTAAATTTGAATGATTTTTCTTTAGCTTGAACAAAAAAAAAAACAATGTAAATGAAAAAAGGCATTTTTCTCTTCTTTGTGCTACAAATCCATCTAAAGTATCTTGATTTAAAATCAATATGTATTTAAAAATGTATACATTACATATTATTAGGTACTCCTGTAGTCTTTATTATCACTTAACTATCTCAGTGGACCTATTTCACCTATTTTTCTTTTTATTATTTATCTTGACATTAAACAGATCTACTTATTGTCTTCATGGGTTTATTGAACAAGTCCTCTTCAGTTGTAATTCACTCCTCAGCAAATTTTGACATTTTAAAAAGTAAATTATAGGTTTTCAAAATATCAAAATATAAACTCTTGTAATCCAGTGATGGATTAAATGCTCTCCTGTTGCCTTCTTCGATTAGCTTCTCATGGACTCTGTGCTTCTGGAGTCCAGTCAGATAATCCTGTCCTTCACAGCCGATCGGGTTTGTCTCTATCAAACAGGCGGTTGATTTGAGGTGTCTTAAACTTATTTACGGTTCAGCAATTCAATGGTATTAGTGCTGTGTATCATTTGCTATTGAAACAAAAATGCATTAGCATCTTGTTTCTGAGCAGGTTTTTGCGTGGTCCAAAAGACATATATTTTCAACAAAACTTTGTGTGAAAGTTTGTTGACTTCTTTTATGGATAGCCGAAGACTAGCTTCTGTTTTTATGCTGATGACACCGCACTCTGCACTCTGCTGAATTCACACCACATCTGACAGTTTAAGTCTCAGGTGTCACATCAAAATTGGTAAAAAAAAAAACATTAATCTGAAAATCTTTTTACTTGCCCCCCGTTTTAGGTTAAAAGTAGACTTGTCTGCTACTTTTAAGTCTGTGGTTGATTATGGAAATATATTTTATATAATACCTCTTCATAGAGCTTAAATGCTCTTCATAGACGGAGCTTGAGATTCATGATAATCTTTAAAATTTTGTCTCTCCTTGTGTATTTATGGAAGGTTACGGGATTCACAAAAACTGTACCAAGGCTTCATATTGATTGGTGGGAGTCACTCAAATATTCTTCCCCTTGTTTGTTTTTCTTAAAACCTATTTTGTGAAAACACCACAAAATAGATGGAGCTCTCCAAACTTTGTCACTTTAAAGAAAAGGAGTTGTGTAATAAGTCACAGTTATTGAGGAGCTACCTTAATTTTTGTTGAAAATATTACATAATGTGGAAATAAAAGAACTTACTTTGTGGTGGGATTTTTAACATTTAGACAGTTTCCTTTGGTACATCTCCAAATAACCAATAATAAGCTAGTTCTCCATATTCTATTCAGCGAACCTTTTCATTGTTGTTTTGAAAAGGCTTTTGTAAGCGAGGTAGAGAATGGGGGCCACATCCCCCGCTGCCGGCCCCACAGCTTGATTAGCAGCCAAACATTTACTCCGCAATAGAAAATCCTGTTTCTCAAGATGGTTGAGCTTGTTGAAGTTGAAGCTGGTCCTGCTGTTGGATTTCAATGTTTTTATTTCCATATTGTGTCTCACATGGCACTATTTTTAGCCTTTTCTGGTTGTGTAAAATATATTTCAGAGCTATATTTGTTGGTTTCAGCCTATGCAATACTTATATAATTTATTGTTTCAGCAATTTTTTTTTTTTCTTGCCTTTGACTTCTAGGAGGATCCTGAATTCAAGATGAAGCGCTGTTTAGAGGCTGGACTGTGGACAAATACAGGAAAATGGACAAAGGACGACACCACAGAAACTGAAGACATCCGGATGATGGAGCTATCATAAGGACTGTTGCCTCGACTCCTGCTTTCCTCCCACCCCACTCATCTGTCCACACAGGAACAATCTTGAGTTTGTAAGCCTTCATCCACACAGCAGGCTGAAAAGACACTACAGAGCAGGAATAAATGGAGGCATGCTCATCCTTTGTGTCGCATCTTTCAGCAGAACCAAGACGATGTTGTGTTTTGCTGATAGTAAAAAATTTTAACATTTCACTTGCATTTGGCTACTGCTGCAGTGTCCTGCTAGCCAATAAGTGCTTATGCTACGCTGTAGTGTAACCTCCTCTTTTTCTTAAGATGAAACTGATCTTTTGCTATCATTAAAACACAAAGAATTCAAAACGTACACAGAACAATTAATGTGAAAATCTAAGAGAGCAATATTTGAAAAATCAGGAGCTTTGTGATTTGCTAAGCTGGAGCAGAAATGTGATTGGCTGTTGATAATGTGAAGAGGGAAAATGCTTTGAATTAAGTTTATTATCAGCCTGTTTGTAGACAAATCTGTATGTGTAAGAGTTTCCCAGCTACATGTACCTTATTGGCATAAACACCATCATGTTATGTATTACAAAATTATGTGCAGTACAGGTCTTACTTCTCCAGCTTACTCTGAACAATCTGGATTTTTTTTTTTGCCTTAACTTCACGTACAAGGAGCAGTTAAAGTGAACATGTTAAATGAAGCACTTGTTTGTTGTAATGAGCAGAGGAAAAATAAATAATGTGGTTGCAGTTTTTGCTATTTATTTTCTCTAATCACCACATCTGTTTTGATCAGGTTTTCTACCACTCTCACTGCTGATCTCTCAGGCAAAGCTGCTGCCGACAGTCTGAACTGGTGCACTGGTGTACTAAAACCAGTAAAGAAACATTTCAAGATGGTAACTTTTCTATGCTTTTTCCACCAAGAGTTACCTGTTTTATAGCTTGTGTGGTTTTGTGATATTTAAGGTTTATAGTTGAGACAGCAAGAATAATGTTAGCCATCGGTGGCTTTAAATTGTTGTTTTGAACACTTGTGCCGTGCAAACAAGTGAACAGCTGATGCACTTTAAGGATTACTGCAAGTAACTCCCACTGAGAACGTATCCCAACATGTTGTCCAGAAAGGTTTAGAGTCTAAACCCTTTTAATAAACTGAATTTAAACATTTCATACTTAAAAAATACAATATACAGCATATCTTTATTTAAAGCATTCTTTACAGATGACCTCATGCTGAGTCAGATGGGATAAATGTTTAACAGCACTTTAAAAAAAATGTTATAATGTATTCTCAATTGGATTACAGTGTAAACCTGAAATGGACATCCTTAATGCATGAATCTGTGCTGATGGACACTCTTAAGTCTTCTCAGCCTTTCACAAGTTTCCTTTCAGGATTTTTCTGCGTTTAGCTCCATCAATCTTCAAATCATTTTTCTATTTTTATCTGTACTTTTAGGTATCATCATTTATCACAAATTATTTCTATTTTGAATTAAGCTGGATTTTGAGAGAGTACTTCTATCAGAAGTACTCTGATCAAGTACTTCTGATAGACACCAATTACATTTAGCTGACATTGGCCAGTTGTACCTGAAACCAAGACGCAAGCATAAGTGTTTAGTGTGGGTTTAGCTTTTAGCAGGACATCTGTAAAATAAAATAAAGCATCAGCACTAGGTGGAAAACGGCTGATTGAAAAGATTCTATGTGTGTATGTGTAACTATATTTTTAGATGAAAAATACTTTCAGGCAATTCATATAATTTTGCATCATTATATGATTTATTTTTTAATTTCTATTTCCCCAGTCAAGATGAACAAATGCAGACATAAGCATTGGTTGTTATCAACTTCCATTTTAAACATGTCACCAATTGTCTACATTTCCTCATCGCTGTGGAGCTTTTACCTCAATAATGGGCTCCCGTTTTTCTGTTCCCATGGTAACAATTTTTATGATCTTAACAAGACTACATAAAACAATGTAAAAATCTGCTGAGCAACACCATCAGTGAGGTGGGTTTTGCAGTTAGGGGAATATCATTTGGGACTAAAGGCAGATGCATGATGCATTGATTTTGCAGCACCGCTGTCATTTCGCCACGGAATCCTTATTTCCAGCATCTGTTCTGCATTCAGCTGCTCCTTACCACTACATACAGAATGACTTAAATGCATCAAAAACTCAATAATGTGCTGTGGTCGACTGTTATTGCTTTCAGTTGCTTCTTTAAAAATAAAGGTAAAAAATAATTTACATCAGTTCCATGAGTCATGCTTTGATGCATTTTGACTCAGATTCTGTTACTCAGCCTCCGTGGAGCAAAGCAAAGCTTCTGCCTGTGAGGGTTGGATTGATATAGATACTAAACGAAAAGAAAGAAAACATCCTCAGCACTACATTTATTACTGAAATGTCTGTCTAATTTTTAGTGTCATATTACGGTGCTGGAATAAAGAGGACATTTGTTCAAAAGCTTTTTAGACATTAACCAATCAACCAAAACAGAAATGGAGTCGTGCATGATGTCTGGTTTTGGTCAATAAGTGTGCATGTTGACCATTAACACCAAAATTGCCCAATGACACAGAATGACATTATCAAACTACTGGCACAGATAGAGGCTATAGTCCTGCTGTCAAAGTCAATCGTCCAAAACAATGAAAAAAAAATACACATTGTCATTCAAGTGTAAAGTACAAGACATTTATTGTGATTCATAAATATCTGAGTTGTATATGAAAAGATAGTTGTTGCATTTCAACAATGCATGGAAGTGTTTAAAAAACCAGGATGACCACATACAGTACACAGCACAAAAGCATTATTAAGGCTTTTTCACAGGGTAAACATTCAGAACAATGTGCAAAATCTGCAAGCTGATACCTTCCAACAACATTTGACCCTGTATAACATGTGTCCATGAATGTGTTCATCTATTTTTCTGCTGTCAGGTCAGACTAAATAAATGCCAAATATCGCTCACGAGGAATATAGTCACAACAAGGAATGGACAGTGAAATTTATAAGAGTGGAGTGTTTCAGAGGCATAACTTGTAAGACCTGAGGTGGTTGAAAGTAGCTGTTATGCAATACATTTCTTGTAAGAATTTTAAAAATATCCATTATTATAAATGTCCATTTATAAATTATTTAAATTGGTCCATGATTAGAGGAAAGCAAAGTGTTTAAAAACCCTACCTTTATCAAGCTGAACAGCAGCAAAAGGCACGTGTGCATATGTGAGAATCAAACCCAACGTCGTGTTCTGCTTAAAGGAAAGAGCCACTGCAGAAGAAATGGGCCACATTAGGCTGATATGCACACTTGTTGTTACACTACAAAAGATAGCCTCCTTTCCAGGATTTATGATTTTATAAAAAAGGCTGTTGCTGATGTTTAGCTCATGCCAACAGGTTGTGTGTGTTGGGATTACATTTAGAAGAATTAAACCTGGTTTTGTTCATGCCACAACAGCTGCCTCCTGTGTTCCTCCTGCAGCATCTTGTGCAATCTAACCCTTCATGTTGTGCTCCTGCAAAACTTCAGGTTTGATTCAGCTGTTAACTTCTGACTTCATAAAGGCACAAAGTGGACACACTAACAGCAAATGGTTAAAAAGGTTTTGCACACACTCATCTGAATTCCCCCAAAGTTATTTCAACAACACAGAGGTTTTAAGAACATATTTAAAAAAAGAGACTTTTTTCTAATATAGGTAGTAGTCTTATTCTGTTTTTAGTAAAAGAGCTAAATCTTCATTTTGCAAAATTAAGGGCTTTACCTTCAATGAAACATAATTCCTCTATGCTCCACCACTATTTACATGCTGCATTTTTGATTGGACGGTGCACAGTGTGGTTTTCCATCAGTAAACTTCAGCCGTTCTTGGATTTTGCTGAGGCTAAGCAGCTCTTTTACTGAGGGAGGAGAATTTTCTGTGGAGAAAAGCTTCAACGTGCGGCCATATCTTGTTGGTTTCTGTTCCCGTAAAGGTCTCCAGAACACCTTTACTCCTGGGAGAAGAAAAATAAACACAAACTCAGAAAAGAGCATTTATAAAGGCTGTCAAAAGCCAATGCACACATAATGCAAGCTTTATACTGATAACACAAACAAATCTGCTTGCACAAGTGTGGAACTAATATTGTTGAAGGGTCTTTTAAGGTACTTTTAGTATTTAGTCCCCTTAAGTTTACATACCTGGCATCAATTCAGGTCAACCTCAAATGAACTTGAGCTGTCACAAGAGGATTTCGTGGGAGTTACTAATTTGAATCCTTGAGCTAAAGCACCGGTTTGCAGACAGGTTTCACTGGAGCAAAATAATCTCATTGTGCAAAAGTATGATTCAGGAGCGAGCATAATTGGAGAGAATCTGGAACAACAGTAACATTACAAAGGCTGAATGTTGTCTTTTCTTCCAAGAACAACATTCTTTAGATGGAACTGAGGATTTTGCCAAGTTGGTATAAAACAATTGACTGGGAGAAGTCTGGCATTATACAAAGAAAGGACAATCTGTTTGTTCCTCCATCAACAGATTGTAGAGAATTTCCAATATTAAACCTGTGTTTCTCAAGGCAAACTGTTTGCAAACTGCCAATAAATAAAAAGAAGAAGAAGGCATTGCGCTTGGAGGACCAGAATCTTAGAAGCAGTTCATGAGAGGAATAATTTAAGTTTATAAATTACCTAGTTCAAGTCCAGAACTAAATATGTCAGAAAATCTGTGAGGTCAGATGAAGAGAGTTATGAGAAAAGATATTCTCACAGTCAGTCTGATAGACCAGGAGAATCTTTGCAAGGTAAAACAGATAAACATTATAAACCCAGATAAAAATGTTAAAAGTATGGTTTTTATTCATAATTGTTGTAAAAAAAAAAAAGAGTAGTATTTATTCAAAGAGTCTTCGACTGACTACAGATGCATGCCACATTTTTCAGATTTCAAGTGTTTAAAAAAAAAAAAAAAGAACTGTTCCTTCCACATATTATATGTTGGTTATGTTGGTTAGCCACATATTATATCTCAATAAAATACACTGAAATTTGTGGTTGCCACATTTTAATTTAAGCTGTACTGTACACTCAACATATTTCTGCCTATATGACACGAGGAGGAACAAAATCTGAGCTGAGCCCCCCCACCCCGTAGTTCCCTTGGAATGCGATTCTTAGGCAGCTATTCGGTCACTGGGAGTGAAGAGGTCAGGGTTCATTAGCTGTGACCTTTTACCTACATTTATGCAATTTTTTTTCCTCGACTACTTGAAGCTCTAATGCTTCTAACCCATGCAGAGATAAAGCTAAAGGATTTTAATTATTCAGATGAACCAAGTCAAGCATAAATAAACTGTATCCTGTGTGCAATTCTTGACAGAAATTATTTAAATTAGTTAATTCAGCCGTTAATAAAGACTCACTTGTTCTTGACTTTCAGTGCTCACATGACTTAGGCTGATCAATGTGTGATCGTTTTTCAGGATACGAGGAGCTGATTGTCTCTGGTTCTTCCTTGTTGAACTAAATGCAAATAAACTGTCTGGGAGCTTAAAAGACTCAAAACCTCACAGAAGAATCACAAAATCCAAAAGGTCAATTAATGTGTTGTGTGGAAATTGTTAAAGCAGTTTGGTGAGTTTTGTGTGAACATTAGAAAAGCTTCTTCAATGTATCTTATCTTTATCACTGGCACCCATGATAAAGATAAGAAAAAAAGGTAGTTGAAGAAGTTAATTGTTAGCAAAAATGTCAGATATTCTTTGCAAACATTTTTTATTTTAAAAAACTACTGATAAAAATAATAATTGATACCTCATCAATTCCAAACTAAACTATCTGAATTCAGTTTATTCTATATTTGATTTGTGTTGTACCTACCTGTAGAACTCCAGGACGGGTTCTGTCTGGGTTTCATAGGACTTCAGTCTCCGTGTGACCGTCTCTGGTCTGTCGTCATCTCTCTGAACCAGAGGCTCTCCTGTCACATCATCCAAACCCTGGAGAGAGGATGAGAAACATGCTGGCACTTTATGTATTTATTAATAACAATTACTATGAGTTGGATATATCTGAATAAATGTGCGAGATGTGGGTATTGCTGTAATTCATACCTAGAATTTCTTATATCTTAGTATAAACGTGTGAAGTTAATAATACTAACTTAATAATGAAAAGTCACTTATTTATTTTAAATTACATCATGTATGTAATTATTATTTACTTGTGATACCAATAATAATAATAAAAGCATAATTATTTAATTTACAAAATAATAATTTGCTAATGAATTTTCATTCATTTTTTTGTATTGTTAATGTTTTCAACCATTAAATGATTAACAATATATTAATTTCATGTATTTAATAATTAACCATAATAATAAGCCAAAAATGTTGATATATATATTTTTTTTCTTGTTTAAGTTAGACATACTTATTTATTGAACAACTGCTCTGCAGAGAAGAAGGAAAGTAAGCGTTCTGAGATCTTACTTATTGAGCTAAAATAAAGAGGTAACCACTGCATATTTAGCCTCTTTGACCACGCTCCTACTGTAAACATTTCTTTTGCCAAACAGGAGCATTAGAAGCCAATCATGATCCGCATATGTGATGCTGCTCAACAATGAACAGGAAGTCCTGCCATGTGACCAAAGGAACATAAACTGTAAGCCATCTATCCGCCTTCTGCTTCTAATTGTGTCTCATTTCTGTTACTTTCAATCTGAGCCTGAATTTGTTTCTCATTTCCCATTTCAATCAGCTATCTGGAAATCTGTTCTTTGGAGGCAGTGTCTTCTACTTCTCCCATCTGTTATTTCAATCTGTGGCAGCTTCTTGCACTTTTGTTGCTCAGATGCAGTTTCACACCGTAATGTTTTTAAACCAGAAGCACTAATTAGAGGTAGACCCCCAATTATGTCATGCATCATAATATCACCTCTAGCACTCATACTGCTTCTAGAAAAAACTACTTCAAACCATAAGTCCAAATTTGAAAATTACAGCTTTTTACAGAGGGTTTAATGCATCGAGCAATAATTAAACGGTCATTACTGGCACCTGTGATAAAAATAAGAAAAAAAGCGCCTTATGAATGTATTTTTATAAGCTTTCATAAAAGTTTTCCAGAAAAATTTAACAAGTCAATTCAGTGATTAGTTTTTAAATAAAAAACCCACTATAGACGCTACCTTTTTCAGCTAGTCTTCAAAATGGGAAAGACAAATGAACATCTGAATTCAGTTGTAGCCACACATCTACAGTCAGAGCAATAATTAACCAGCTTAAAAAAACTTAAACTGGCTTAACAAAGACACACTTATATTACAAAGTGGGGGAGGGGAATGTTCACCAAGTCTAGATGACAACCATTTCCTTCAAGTCTCCAATTGTTTCCCTGGGGTGATTTTTTTGCGAGCTTACCATCCCTTCATGTCTCATTGGATCGCTGGAAAGTAGAAGCATGTGGTTTTTTTTTTCCCCCCTCTCAATATTTTATAGCCAAGCTTTTAACAAGGTCAGATTAAGTTGCCATGACAGCTATGACCTGCTGAACCACTTGTCACTCTCCTCTCTCTGCTCCCATCTATAGTCCACCTTTATGTTGTTTTGGGTCAACACTGCTCCTGGTCAGAAATCAATGTTTGTTCAGTTTGCCTCTGGGAAAAATTTCCCACAGATCCAAAATGAGCTTTTCTCAGAAATTAATCTACTTTTCTCATATTTGGACATAAAAATTTTTCCCTTGGTCATTTTTATTAATTATGGAGTGAAAATCATATGACAGAGAGGGGATACTTACAGGAACTTTCGGTGGGTTGAAATCTATATTATAGACTCTGCCGCTGGGGATGTGAGTCCAACGAGAGGTCAGCCTTTCTTTGATGGTCTGGAAAGGGACATTCAGGTTGATGACTGTATCTAAAGAGAAGGCATGATCGAGAGCCTCTGCCTGGGACACAGTCCGAGGAAATCCTGGGAATAAAAGACAGATGAACAGACGTGAGGAAGGCAAGCGAACCGAGGGAAAAAAACAAAATCTCCATACAGATATGTTACAATAAGGCAGCAGCTCTCTTGAGTAGTTTATCAATAACTAGAAATAACTGTTGGTGGCTTGCTTCACACAGGTTGTGTGATCTCAAACAGGCAATGCCGATAACATGTTCCCCCTGCTATCATTTCCAAGAAAAGAAGCAAATGAAACAGACAAGCGAGGCCTCGTACCGTCAAGCAGCCAGCCGCTGTTGTCTATCTTCCTCAGGTCATTCAGAATGAGACGGGAAATGATGTCGTCAGGTACCAGCTGCCCCTGATCGATGCAGGACTTCATCAACAGGCCGAGCTCTGACGATGAAGATGGAGAGTCGTGTGTTAGAAAATGCTCTCTTTTCTTTTCAAGGCATTTTTTTTTTTTAATCAATCTCAAAGCTTATTTAAGTTCTTTGCAAGGATCTGGCAAAAGTATTCCATCATTTGATAACACTTCTTCCACCTTTTGTCATATTTTAAATCTGTAATTAGTTTTACAATTCAGACCCCTTTCTTCTGATAATTAACATCAAGAGTAACTTCTTAAGTACAGCCTATTTGGATCTAACTTAACCTCATGAGAAATATTTTCATTTATAATTTAGTTATGGCGACTTCACTTTAAATAAACAGTTTTAAATTGTTTTACAATTCACAGATTTTTCAAGTCACAATTTTACTGTGTACCACTATTAACTCTAAACAGATATTTTTTACAGTATAAGGTATAGATGCACTGTGAAGTCCTCAGAGAGAACATAAGTGAACAAAAAGCATCATGCAGACCAAGGAACACAGCCGACAGGTACATGTTTAAGGCAAGTTTAGTTTATCAAACAATATATCCTGACAAGCACAGCAACAGAAAATGGTGGGGGAAGCATCATGCTAATGGATAGATTTCTTCCCAATGGTTAGTGAAGCTACTCAGAGCTTACGGGGAGGATTAATGGAGCTAAATACAGCACAGCCCGGGAAGAAAACCAGAGGCTGCAGAAATGGAGATGGTTCACTGTCCAGCAGGCTGATGACTCTAAAATACCACAAAGGTACAAGGAAATGATTTGTATCAAGGCATATTTATGAGACTGAATGATCCAGTCAAAGTCGAGACATAAATCTGAACAAGCATCTGTAAAAAACTTCAAACAAGATGTCAGATTCCCAACCAGACTAAGTCAGCTGTTTTGCAAAGTAGGATTTCTAGAAATATATCCCAAAACACCTGCTACACTACCACAAAACATGGCTCTACGATTAAGGAAGGACTGAATATAAATGCAAGCTGAACTTTTCAGAGTTAATTTTAGAAAAAGCAAAAAAAAAAAAAAAAAAACAAGCTCGTGAATACATGTCCTTAATTATACACTAATTTATCTTGCTCTGTCACATAAAACTCAATAAGATTAAAAGTTATGGGTGCAGGTGGTTTTGGCATCAGAAGCATCTGCTAGTTTTCAACAAATATCAAAGGCATTAAAGTCACAGTCCAGTAGAATTTTTTTTTTTTTTAACTCTTCTCAATATAACTAATACAATGATCACTTTGTCTTTATTAACTCAATTTTAAGGCACACAAAAGGACAGTTGTTACTGTTTTCAACTGCTAAAGAGAAGTAAGCTCCTAAACATTTTTTCAATTGAAGCTTCAGACCGCCAACAACCAGCCGTTAATCTGGCTCCTCAAACCTTGTCAAAACAAACAGCAGCCATATGGTCTTTTGAGCTGGATTTAATTTAGTAATTGATGACATCAGACCAGTCAACGGCTTTAGGGAGACATTACCGTGGTTGGTAAAATGACTTATAGCTCTTCACAAGAACAGCTGAGGTTTGGATTTATGGCGTAAGACTAAACAATACCCACGCTTGAACATGCTAAGAAGAAAAACGTTCCTGCATCTTCATCTTCAGAATTTACCTAAAAAACCCCCAAAAAACAAAAAAAAAAGCATTTCTGCATCTCTTAAATGCAGAGGTTACACTGCGTTTAAAAGATGGATTTGTGTTGCAGCCAGTTGGTACAGATGATATTTCACCAGTGTAGGAAAGAATAAAGCGGATCGAATGACACCAAATGGTTCACAAGAAGAAAAGTGCACACTTGTGCACTCAAAGTGCACAAGTGTAGATGTTACTTAAAGTCTGTAAACAGAAAAAAGATACAAAATTCAGGACAGTCAGAAATTCACAAATTTTTATTTTGAAAAAGCAAAATAGTCCAAAGCACATGGCTATAAGTTGTAATTTGTCTTAACTGGTATAACATATGGACAAAATTATTTATTAATAACTCAAAGAAATGACTGTTTATGTTTTCATTAATAAGATTGCATACAATTATTTTAAGTGATTTGCAAAAGTAATCATGCCTCTTTTCTACATTTTTCCCCTTACATCCATAAACATGAATGTGTTTACTGTTGTAGCTCTAGCTGTGTATTTAAGGTCACTCTCCTCCAGAAAGGTTTAACATTCTCAAATTGTTTTTATTCTGGAACAGCTTTTCTCCTGGTATTTCCAGTATTTAGCTTTATCCACCTTCCCATCTAACCATCTTCCTTTTCTGGCACAATCATGTTTCACAGTAGAGACAGTGTTTTCAGGGGCAGGTACAGTGTTACTTTTCCACCACACACAGCGTTTTGAATAGTTACAATGGCTGCTTTTCTGATTAATGCTCTCCTTTCCCACTCTCTCAGATCAGGTGGATGGCGATCTCTTCCTGTGTTTGGATTTGTGCCACAGTCTTCCCATTTTAGGGTGATGGATTAAATGCTCAAAACTTACGACATTGTTTTATAACCTAATCCTACCTTAAATCTCTCTGCAGCTTTATCGCCGAGCTGTCTGATGTGTTCTCTGGTTTGCATGGAGCTGCTTGTTCACTGACTTCCTCTTCCAAACCTCTTTACACAAAAGCAGCATTTCTACTGAGATGACTCTTACCGTTGATTATGAGTCTTTCGATTGCAATTGGTTGCACTGGATTTTATTTAGAGGCATTTACATTAAATATGAATAATTAGATTAAAATATTCTAAAACAATATTTTTAGTTTTAAGTTTGTATTGCATAAAAACCAAATAACATGGGAACATTTGAAAGTGCAAGGGCTGTGAATAGTTCTGCAAGGTGCGATGAAAAGAAAAAACAAAGCAATGAGAATGAAGGACACTGAGAAGGTGAAACCGTTTTTTTCTGTCATTTTCACTCGAGGAGTTCAGAATCCAACTGAAGGAAGTCATTTTCTTACAAGTCTTGCCGAAACTTCCTGACTCTGCTTGTGAGCACGAAGCAGTGCAAAAGGTCAGACTTGATGATCGACACAACAGGAACTCTTGAAGGTTATTCTCTCCCGGTTTTAAGGAAACAGGTCAACAACCTGCACAATATATATCTTTTTAATATCAAGGGCATTGATACAGGACTTTCTCTACTGCAATGCAAAGAGTTAGTACTAGGAAATGTCTCAAACCAAATTTGCATTTCTCTGAGAATGATTAATGAGAAACTGTAGAACAATCAGGCTGGCAAAAGGTCAGTAGTTAAAGTCAGAAGACTGGAGAGCAAAATTCAATCAGCCATTATTACTACTCATTTAATGAAACTAAATCCCATTTGAAAGTGCAAGGGCTGTGAAACAATCCTGCAATACATAAATGAGGACTGACTAATTTAACCTTTGAACTTAATGCATTTTTGAAGAGTAGACATATTTAGTCCCTCTGGCCTGCATCAGCAGTTTTTAAACTTTGCTTCAGTTTTAAAGGGTTATAGCTGCAAAACTTAAGACAGACTGGAAACTGGGGGAAAAAAATGCACCATTTTAAATTAGACTCCTGATTCAGTGCAGATATGAC
The DNA here is from genome assembly GCA_903067095.1 of Girardinus metallicus. Classification (NCBI taxonomy): domain Eukaryota; kingdom Metazoa; phylum Chordata; class Actinopteri; order Cyprinodontiformes; family Poeciliidae; genus Girardinus; species Girardinus metallicus. Next base: position 24,799 of record CAEGAE010014238.1, on the reverse strand, counting down.
ATCTTCTTTGCCCTGATAATGATTTCTCTGTCATGCAGCTGTTATAGAAAGCTTCTTTATCACCAATCCTCCTTCCCAGGGAACAAAAGTTCACAGTTAACACTTATCTTTACAGCTCTTTTTTTTTATGTTCCTCCAAGGTGAATTTAAGAAGAAGCGACCGCCTTTCAAAGTTCAGGTATTTGGTGTAAATGTTTTCAGTACAAACATAAAAAGGGCACCTTCATTACATTTGCAAATCTGTTTGACTTTAGCTTAATAGCAGAAAAAAAAAACAGTTTTATGCCACTGATCTGTGGTATGTAGCAGCACGATAAGAAATATATAAGGGTGGTGCTCTTATCACAGCGCGCAGAACACAAGTGTCTGTATTCCACAAAATGAAAATACAAGGAAAAGAACAGTAGAACATTGGGTTTGAAAATCTTATTCCAGCTTAAAGATAAATTGCTTGTGGTTTTAACTTACCCGTTTTATCCTGGATGTTGGCTCTTAAAATGTCCCCACTGGACATGTGTTGCAGTCCAAAACTTTTGATAATGCGCGCAGACATCGTTCCCTTCCCCGATCCCGGAGGTCCCATGATGACAGCACGGATCATTCTCTGCAGAACCATAGTTCCCAACAGAACTGCAGCAGGATTCTGAGAAGAAACTCCCGTCTGGATTGCTCCAACCAGACTAGATCGAAGCACGTAGGGAGAGTAGACTGTTTTTTTTTTTTTTTTTTTTTTTTTTTTTCTTGCAAACTACGCAACAATGGGGCGAGTCTTAAAGCAGACAGTGTCAACCCTCTCTTTTCCCTGGGCTCTGCTGAAGCTAAGAGGAAGAGGAGGAGGAAGGGAAAGAGGAGGAGAAAGAAGACGAGAGCCAGCTCAGCCTGCAGAGGCAGATGGAGATCTGCTCAGAAGGACGACGCGCATCGTGCAGGAAGTCAATTTTTCCCACTCAGCGTGTGCAGAAACTGTCCGTGTCACTGCATTTGCTTTAATGGCGATCCATTTATTGTATAATGCGGTTATATAATTGGTCTGCCGGTTAAAAACGCTTTTTGGGAAGGTAGCGTTGATTAATCCCTTCAAATCCTCGGTGCCTTTGATCGGACAGACCTGCAGCTTTGGAAGGAGGTTGCACTAAAAAGTCCACTTGCTAAATCCCACTCACAAGAATAATTGTTGAATAAAACATAAAAGTGCTGTTTAAGCATTTGTTTTGTATTGAACGCCTTAAAAATATTGTTCTAGCCACGCCCATTCAAATTTAATGAATGGTTAAACGAGACAGCCTAGTGACTCGGTGGCGGGTGCGCTCCTTCACAGTCATCCGGGGGATGGACCGGGCAGAAGGAACGATTAAGTGGAGTGGGAAGAGTCTTCTTCTTAAAGGGATAGTTCAGTGTTGTTAAAATTAGGCCCTAGTAAAAGGTTAGTGTCTTATAAATATGCAACTGTGTAACTCTACTGACATCACATCAAGCCGAAGCTTCCCCCCACTAGTGACAGGAGCTAAAAAAAAAAGAAAAGAACAAAATCACTTTATCTAACAACAACCCCAAACCTCAAAAACATCACAGCAGTTGATGAAAGAAAGGTCAGATTTAAAATGATATGGTCCCCTAGGCTGCAGCAAGTTTTGGTGAAATATCCACAAAAGAAAAAGAAAAAAAAAAGAATGCAATTTACAGTATGTAGTAGTCCTACAAATTGGTGTTTAATAATTGATGCATGGTAGATTACGTCCCTGGTCAGTAGCTCTATGTTGTCCCCAAAAGATTTTACAAAAACGTTATCATTTTGAAATTGTTAAGTAGTATTTATATTAATAAAAATCCCCCCCAAAAAATTATACAACTCACCTGATATGAGTCTATGAGTTTTATAAAGTGCAACACATTTCATATTAAAACAAATCCCTTTAAGCCATTTTTAAGGTGTGGTCCATGATGCAAGCACTATTTTTTGTTTTACCTTTAAAATATAGTCTCTTTTGCTTTGTTTTTACACAGTGGTCAATTGTGGAGGTGCATCACCAATGATACACATACAGAGATCAAAATGTCATGAATTTCTGGTAAGACCTATTATGAAAAATGCTCTGTACAAAGCAAAGGAAATGTGTGTAGTTTGATTAAAAACAATTTCCCGAATTTTCTTGTGCTTTTTTACTTTATGTAGTTACCCTGACTTCAGATCCTTTCAAGAAGGTTTAAATGTTCATAAAATGGTGTTTGCAGAAAGTACTTTGACAATTAGTTGTTTAAGATGGTAGAAATCTGCACCCACTTCATGGTGACAATGGCTCTTTAAGAGAACTGATTTTTTTAAACAGTAAACCGAAGTTGTATTGCGAATTGTCAGTGGGGCTGAGCGTAATTTCACAGTTCTTTTGGCCAAGAACTAAATCGATGCTCTTCTCTTTCAACATTTATGTCACATTGTTTTGTTAAACATGATCTATTTTATTAATTTACTCTGCAGTAAATAAATAAAATAGACAATTTAATAATCGGTTATGAAACCTTTAAAAACATTTAGATTAATTTAAATAAAAAAAAAAAGTAAATAAAAACAATGTTGGCGTTGTAGCGGCAATTCAAAAATGATACTGGTACCAACACTATAACAAAAACCCTTTCTTCAGATTAAAGTCACACGATTTTGTTTAGATATTTTAAAGTTACTCTATATCTTTTCAGAATTCTCCTGTTCAATCCCAACCCAAATTAAACTTTCTTATATAGTAAGCTGAGGAAAAAAAAATACAAACTATCGCTGAATAATGACTATTTTTTTAAAAGCAGTCCTTTATCAATCTATGAACCATAAGCCAACTTCAGCACCGTGTTGTTGTACTCCGTTTTACCCTCCTGTCTTGCCGTACTCCCCCTCCTTCTAACGTCTCCCTTGCACAAACACACGTGGATTTTTACCTACGCCAATAACCAACAACAATAACATGGCAAGCCACGGACTGACCTACGACGGCTGCAATTTCTTCAGACAGCGACTGGTTCTGTCGACGCTCAGCGGGAAGCATGTTAAAATAAAAAATATCCGCTCCAGAGACGACGAGCCGGGGCTTCGCGGTGAGTTACAGCCCTGCTGTTAGCTCGCAGGCTAACGGGCTAGCTGCTACGCAGTTGGGAGTGTGTGTTTATAACAGTCAGCCAGAGAGGGGAAATGATGGTATTCTTATGTGAATTACATAAAACTGCGGTCAATATTATTACAAGCTTCCAAATAGTACTTTCAAACATATTTTTCGTCACATTTTTAACGTTATTGTATTTAAATATTAGTAAAATTTTTTACATTGTTTAAGTACAAATAGTATTACATTAAGAAATCACTAATTTGTTAGGAAAAGAAAATACACTTTTTATGCGGGTTACTCTGTTAAACATGACTTTGTCATATTAACCACCTAATTGGTCGTTTACTTGGTTCTTGTAGTGCAATTTTCTGTTTATTTGTTCTAGATTTTGAAGCCAGTTTCATCAGACTTCTCGACAAAGTGACCAATGGCTCCAGAATCGAGATTAACCAAACTGGTAAGTATTATAATACGTGCTTGTACTGGTACATATTACATCTGAGACCCAATAAGAACCAGACTCTGCAAGAGTAATTCATAAATGGAGAGCACCAGTCGAAAAATCAGCTTTGTTCTGAGTTTTGCATTCACACATCTGTTTTTACTCTGTTCTTACTGTTAATAAATAAAGAAATTCCTAAGAGAATACTATTTTACTTATGTTTTTCTGAGCAATCTTTTTCTTGTTAAATAAATAACGAATATAATGTAAAAGCTCTCCTTTGCTGGTTCTTCTTGTATTCTGCAAAGTTTAAGTTTTTGCTAGTAATATCTTAACTGGTTGCCGATACATTCAGTGATGTTTTTTTTTTAACTTTCTCTACCAGGTACTGTGTTATTCTACCAGCCTGGCTTGCTGTTTGGAGGCCTTGTGGAACATGAATGTAACCCCCAGCGTTCAGTAGGATACTATCTGGAGGCTTTGCTGATGCTGGCGCCTTTTATGAAAACTCCTCTTAAGGCAACGCTTAAGGGCGTCACAAATGATCCCACTGACCCAACGGTATGCTTAAACATGGGTGAAGGTTTTTGTACACCTTTTTAATCATATTATTAGAGTTCCTGTGCAGTATGAAAAAAGTAAAGTAACATTGGAAGGACTTTGGTTTCTTTGTTTTTCTGGTCTGGATACGTATGAAAAGCAGAGATAAACAATTAAAACTAATGGAATTTCCCGTTTTTATTCCTTGTACCATCATGTTTAAATGTGCATCTTTCATCTTTATGCCTTGCAGACATGTCAGCTTCTTGAAGATAAAGGAGTGCTATACCCCATCATCTTACCGATGTTGCTTTGTATGTTGTAGGTCGACTTGTTGAAGTCCACAGCTCTCCCTCTAATGAAGAAGTTTGGAATCGATGGAGAGGCCTTTGAAATAAAGGTAAGGACTTTAGATATGCGTTAGCAAGAACAGGATGGCATCTTTTGCAGGAAATGTTTGGATGTGAAGCGGAAACCTGTTCTCAAGCTTTTTCTTACTCTCTCCCTGCTGCTGCTCCCTCAGGTGGTGAAGAGGGGTATGGCGCCTGGTGGAGGAGGGGAAGTGGTTTTTACATGTCCTGTCCGCAAAACCATCAAGCCAGTCCAGCTAACCGAGCCGGGAAAGATAAAGAGAATCAGAGGAGTGGCGTATCCTTCTCAAGCTTATTTTACTTGTCTACTTTTTATTATTTATGGATAAAACATGTTTAGCACTACAAATTAAATACATTTGCAAAAGTTACATATGTGAGTAGTTGCCAGGAAAAATATTATTCAAGTGGTAAATTAGTCCCATGACTTATTTTTTGTATCTAGACAGAATGGTCACGATGCACGAGTGTTTTTCACTGCTACATTAACGTAAAACTAAGTTTATTAGGATAACAGAAATTATTTGTCTGGTTTTTGGTCTTTTTAATTATAATTAAAATTTCAGCTTTGGATTTGAACGATTAAAGCATAAACTTACTAAACTTCTTCTCGTAGCTCTTTGACCTTCTACACTCAGATATTCGGTCCGAGTTTCTCCTCAGATGGGAAACCGGATTGTGGAGTCGGCCAGGAGCGTCCTGAACCAGTTCCTCCCTGACATTTACATCTACACAGACCACATGAAAGGAACCAACTCTGGCAAGTAAGTCTCTGTTAATGCAGCTTACCAAAACGTAATTTCTCCTTCTCTCGGCCTTCTGTTATGGAGAGGATGTAATTTGTTTGTACAACTGCAGGTCTCCAGGATTTGGTCTGACGTTGGTGGCAGAAACGCTGAACGGCTGCTTTCTCAGTGCGGAGATGTCATCCACACCACAGGGACAAGGAGACCCTGTCCTGCCTGAAGACCTTGGGAGAAATTGTGCCAAATTGCTCTTGGAAGAGGTGTACCGGGTATGATTTTTGAATGCTGTCGTATTTCCACGTTGAACATGAGCCCTCAGTTATTTTAAAGTGGTTTGTTTTTAAGAAGGAAAATGGTAAGATTTATTTCCCCCCAAAATTAAACGTTTTACAACGTAAACACATTCTTTAATCAAAAATCTACACAACTGCATGGTAGACATTCAACAATTTGGATAATAACTTCACCAAATTTATTAGTGTTTAGATTTATAAAGTATTTTTTCCAAAATAAAAACTCTTCACACAGGAAGTTAAAATTCACAGTACATGTTACCCATGCTACATAGTCTACAATAGTATTATGATAAATAAATAATTAACAATATAAATAAATATAATATAAACTGAACAATTCTAAATAATTAGCCTCCTTTCTTACTTTGACAAATGAAATACAAATTTTATTGGAAATACCAGACATACATGAGCTGAACACATTAAACTCTCTTCGTGCGACATTTGCTGCCTTTGTTTACCCACATTCTCTGGTAATGACTTGTCTGCAGATCAGCTGAGAAACTGTTTTGCAGCATCTGTGCCTCTTTTTCTAAACTTTATTATGATGGTAGCTCACAAAATGTTCTTGTATATAGAGGAAGATTAAGTCTTGATTGAGTAACATTCATTGGCTGAACATAAGGTTTCCCAGCAGAACATTCTCCAAAGCTTTGCACTTTCTACACAACGCTGCCTTCTTCCTATAGTGTGTCTTGGTTTGATGTGAGGGGTGATGTCTGAATAGACACTCTGCAATGTCCTGTGTATTTTGATGTTTTTCTCTTTAACGCAGCTTCGGCAATTTAAACAATTTCAGCTATCATTGGTCACCTGCTGGATTGTCAACCTCTCTCTCCTCAAATGCAACAATGAGCCTTGAGCATAATGTTTTGCCTGATAGAATGGGCAGTAAGATTGGAAGACATTTACTTGCACAATACCAGAATTTCTTTTTTTTTTTTTTTTCTTTTCAACACAATAACATATTGCTGGACTATTACTGATTTACCATATTTTCCTGACATTTTTTAGCTTATACAAATAAGTTAAAATGAAACGTATCACTCCACTTTATCTGTCCATGTTCGCTCCAGCTTGTGTTTAGCTTTTCTTGTGGCTGCAGTTGGAAAGGTTTAATCCTTGGTCCATGCCCGTCAGTATTAATCACCATTTAAGTTAATCCAGCAGTCAGAAATTGAGATATGAAGAGGAAAGAAAATATATCGTGGGACCAGCCAGAATTTGGAATAAACTGCAACTTGTGATCTGGAAAATATATGTTATGAACGCATTAATTTCAAGTGCAGTATGGCATTTAGCATTGTTTTCATTGAGTTTTTACACTATCATTCAAACCCTGTCAGAGTTTTACTGTTTCATTTATAGGAGGCCTGCCTGTGAGCTTGATGAGAGACGCTGATCAGTGTTTGCTCAAAGATGTTTGAAAAACCAGGAATTCTCAACTCGAGATAAAAGAAAGAAATGCGAGGTGGAATGCCTTTCCACCTGCGTGTTTGTGCTGCGCTGACCACAGATGGAGATAACTTGCTTGTTAACTGTACATGCACACAGATCACCTCGCTTGGCGACGGGTAAAATAGGCAGCTTCCACCGAGCGTTTACAATGAGATTCTGTGTCTTCGGTGTTCCTCCACACGGCTGCAAGACTCAGGCCTCTCTCATCGGAGCCATGTGAGTCCAGTTAGCTGGTCAGGGTAGTGCTGATTAACTCTGAAAGAGGAATATTGTTGAGGTCTCCTCTTAACTCAAGGCGACAGAATGCAGAGCAAACCAGTTTCTCTTTGCTGCCTTCTAGAGCGGTAAGTTTGGAAATGTTTCCGTTCTGAAAAGGCTAAAGCTGCTGTAAGAAATGTACATTTTACAGTTGAATATTTTGGTTTGTATTATTTCCACAAGGTTAGCAAGGAAAATGAGCAACAGAGAGGGTGTCGGTAAAAGTTGGTGAAATTCTTAATGGAAAAGTTTGTTTTGAACTTTAAGGAAAATGTTCAGGTTTGTATTTAGGGGCATGCATGGGCGCCCTGCATGTTTCTGTTTGTTTTATGGTTAATGAGTACAGTCAGCTAGTAGTGGACTGTCCAAACACTGTGGACAACTTGTTTTCTAAGGCAACGTCAACACTCAACAGGAGCTGATGTAAGTGTTGCACTCTATTAGATCTCGACTCTTAGTGTGGGAATCTTATTGTTTTAGATCTGCTTCTTTATTACTCGGCACAATCTTTGTATGCTTAACCTTGAACATAAATTGTGGCAGCAAATTGCGAAGTTCGCATTAGCAAACAAGCTTTTGGCTTGATTCTATTGCAGTCATTTCAGCTCACCAATTAAATATTAAAAACTGCCTGATTGGTACCAGATTTACACATTTGATTAATGTCTCTGAATATTTGGATGTTAGCCATATTGCTTTGGTCTCTACATTTAAATGTTAGGGTTTTTATTTCCTGTGTCTGTTGAGGAAATGGGTCACATGTCGCTCTGAGGATTTAAGGGACTTTTCCATAAGTCACTTTCTGGAGGCTGTTGGGCTCCTGGGACATTTGACCACATCCGAAAGGCAGGCGGGGTGTGAAAGTGGCAGTTATCCATTCAAGTGTTGCATCTTGTTTCTTAGTTTGCTCAGCAGTCAGGTGCAGATGCACAACTTTCCCAGGAATTCTGTATTTTTGTTCCAGGTGAGAAAGGTAAGCTTTTTAGCCATTATCACTTTTTTAAGCTTAAAGTTAATCTTTAGCAAAAGGCTAAACATTTATTTTTGCAGTTTTGCAGTTAGACCCATCTTTCTGTCAAAATGATGGAAGCAGTGGTGCATGGGTTTCAAGTTTGCTGATGAATTCAGTTAAAGCTTTGGCCCTGTCGACAATGTAAACTGTGTAGTCATCCCTCCACAATGTTTTCAGTGTTGCGGTTACATAATCAAATCATAACTCTGCTGACAAGTTGTCACGATAAACCAGGACTGCATGACTGGGCCAAAAAAGTTCCTCAGAAAAACAGATGCACAAAGCACCAAAAAATTTGGAGTTATACTGAAAGCTGCATGGCAGCAGGACAAGCACGGTTTAGAAAATACACCAGGGTGTGTCCAGCTGTGTACGACCCTCTGCTTGTGGATTGAAAACTTTTGCACAGCTCTTGGTGACTCACTGTGGCATGTATTGACTTGAATGCACAGAGTGGATTCTCTGTCTGATAAATGTCTCATGTGTTCAAGATGTGGAGCGAAGGGGGGGAGATTCATCTGACAGCAGCCTTAAAAGTGTATTGTTAAAAAATGAGTTGCTAAAGATTTCTTTCTTTTTTTGTCTTAAAGCTCAGACTCCTTTACAGGATCCACTCCTTTCTAAATATCCCCACCTCTATGACGTACTTTGCTGTTTTTCAGTGTTAAAAAAATAGCTTTTTGTTTTTTGTTCCCTGTAGGGCGGCTGTGTGGATTCATCCAATCAGAGCCTGGCGCTGCTCTTGATGACCCTTGGCCAACAGGATGTGTCAAAGGTTCTGCTCGGACCCCTCTCACCATACACGTAAGCTAAGCAGCTGTCATCCAGTACTTTGAAAACTTGTGTACATGAAGAGCCTCAATTTTCTGACCCTTTTACCGTGACTGAAGAACCTCCGTTCTGCAGGTAGCTACTTTTCTACTTGATCCGGTTTGGTAGCTAAACTCTAAAAATAAAAAATGTTCACTGCGGTTATTGCTGTAGGTCTTTTGGGGTACGTCTCTATAGGCTTTACAAATCTAGAAACTGAAAGTTGATTCATTGTATTTTGCAGATTCAAAGGAATGTTTCTCAATATCAGTTTTTAAGTCTTGCCACAGATTCTCAGTTGGATTTAGGTCTGAACTTTGACTGGGCCACTCTGACATAAAAACATGCTTGTATTTACCATTTCGTCATAGCTCTGGCTCTTAATTTTAGTGTTGTCTTGCTGGAAAGCAAAATCTCTGCCCTTTAATTCTGTAGCAGCTTCTAACAGTTTTCTTGGAGAATTGCTCCGTATTTATTTTCATCCATCTTCCCATCAACACTGAGCAGTTTGGCTGAACCTGCTGAAGAAGAGCACAGCATGATGTTGCCATCTACAAGTTTTTCAGTAAGAATAGTATGTTAAGAGTGATGTGCAGAGTTACAGCACCTTTTTCATGAATTATCTGTGAACTAAGAAATTTGCAGTTGTGCCATACACTTTCTTTTATTTTAGATGGACAAAAAGTTCTTTAGGATATTGTTTTATATCCTAACTTTTCCACTACTTCATCCGTGCATGGCGGTTTGTTCACTAGTGATGTTCTACAAAGCTCTGAGGTCTTCGTAGAAGTGAGATTTCATAACAAACAGGTGGATAATTTAAATGTTCAGCGGCTGGATTTTATTTAAGGGTGCCAGAGTAGAGGGGGACGACTACAAACTAGACTACAAACTATATTTTTCAAGTTTTACTAAAAATAAACTTGTGAAGCACTGCAATGTTGGTGTGTCACATAAATTTGTAGTACAATATGTTAGTTTGTGGTCATAATGTGACAAAATGGGGAAAGTGTCCAAGGGGTATTAATACTTTTCCAACGTCTTTTTAATCTTTGCAACAAATATGACTAACTTAATATTTAAAGAGTGATCCATAAAGTCTTATGGTTCGAAATTAAGTTTAAATTCATATATAATATGGTAACAATTAGTTTAAAAGAGAGGATGAACTAAAGCAGACTTCAAACTGAATTCCTCTTCCAGTCTTCATAAGGAGCGAACTATGAACTGTCCATTTTCAGCTATCATGGTACCGGTGCTGTGTTCCTCTCAAGTACAGTACTATGATAACTGAAGATTGGCAGTGCCATCACAAAACTCGACATTTTACTCAGGTAAGGTTGAAAGCTGATTGTAAAAGGTATACTGTTGTTATTTCTGAGAATACTTTTGTTTGTTTCAATGTTTAGCTATAAAAAGTTGGATTTAATACACAAGAAATAATGATGTAATTCTTTAGGGCGCCGTTGAAAAACAAAACTGTCTTCTGTTTTTCTCCAGGATTGAGTTCCTGAGGCACATCAGAGATTTCTTCCAGATTATGTTCAAGATCGAAGTCCAGACGCCTTTAGACGATGAACGGAAAGGTGGAGATAAAGTTCTGATGACCTGTGTCGGGGTCGGCTATAGTAATATAAACAAAACTGTTAAATAAAATCTTTTTTATACATACATTATATATATGTTGACTTGTACATTTGTTTTATTTTTCCTCTGCCTAAAACTTTATTGGATTATTTTTATTTCTATAAACAAAGGAATGGAGTGTTTTTCTGATGAGGAAAGAAGACACTCGTATCAAAATGTTACTGCAGTACAGTACCACTACATCATCAACAAAGTGGCACTTTGTATACATTTAGGCACACAAAACTCAGAATACCATATTTGAAAGCACTACTTAATTTCCATTCATTTGGGTTACGATCAGTCAAATTGATTAGTTATTAGGTCTTCAGGTGGTTATTGATCATCCCTGCGCCTCCAGGTTGTATTTGAAGACATGAGAGAAGTCAGCCATCTTGGCCACACAGCTTCTTGAGAGTTTCTCCATAACTACCGGACACTTCAGACTGAAAAAAACAAAACAAAATGAGGACTGAATTTAATCATAATTGCAAATAAAATAATTTAATAAGATAGATTTAAGCTGTAGCGTTCATAAGAGGGATCCAGCCGGTGTACCGACCTCTAACCGGCTGTAGAGGGTATATCCAAACAGCTTCTTGTATTCTTCTTTAATATCCATTAAATCGATCTCAGAGCGACTGACCAGGATCCTCGTCAGCGTGGACTCTGTGGTTCCTGCTCCCTGAACAGAGCATGAAATTAAACATTGTTTTTTTTTTTTTTTTGAGAAATTTGATTAAAATGATTTGGTCTCATCTGATCTTCAATGATAGCTTTGCTTTACATGCGCAGTTTCACTATTCTTTTGTTTGCTTTAGAAACCAGACACTGCTGATGCTGAAGCAGCAACAGTAAAACATGGCTTAACATTCCTTTCCACACCACCAACCAACGAGAGCAGGCTGATCTGGCACAAAAACAAAATAATCAAAAAGTATCAGGTAGCCATTTGTTTCTAGATTAAGCCCCGATTTTACCTTCATGGCCTTGAAAAGCCTCTCGGCGAAGTATGCTGGGGCATTCTTGACACACTTCACTAGTTAGAAAATAACTTGGGGTTAATATTAAAAAGTTTGTGGTAGATGAAGGAGACTTATATTTCTGCTGTAAAAACTCTCACCAACAGCAACCAGGAGTTCCTCCAGATGTCCAGACATTTCGCTCTCAATGCTTTCTTGCAGAGTCTTCTTGCTAATACTCTTGTACTCAATCAGAGCTGTCAGAAAAAAAAAACACTTATTTTTTGTTCTTTTTCGTGGCAGTAATCGGTTTTAAAAATATTTAAATTCAAAAGATCAATTTTCTGTTCTTAATACCATCAGTTTTTTACCGATTCCAGTTTGATGAATCAGCATAAGATTGTTGCTTTTCTAAATCAAACAATACATCCAACAATATCATACATTCCTCCCCATGATGAGTATAAAAACATTTCAAAGGGACAGTTTGCATTTATTGAGAAGGAATAACAGGCAAACCCACTTTGTCGAAGCTGAGGAACACTCCTGTGGCACAGGATGTCGATAAACTTGTCCTCATCTGTTCCCCACTTCTTTTCTCCTGCCTCATACAGAGCCTGTTGGAAACAAATATGGCCGTTTAATGTTAAGGCTTCACATGTTTTTGTGGTTGCACAATTGTCAGTGAATTACAAGAACAGAAGTTGCATAAGGAAACAACTTAGTCAAATTTGTTCAAACTGAAAATGGTACCTTAGCGTCTGCTTTAGCTTTAGCTGTGTCCACATTGGTGCTCTCATCTCTCTTTCCCTGTAAAAGTGGACAGATGAGCATTACATTTTATTAAACTAGAAAATTTCTGAAGAAATTTAATCGGGGCCTACAAAGTGTGCCTGTTGGTTGGAACCCAGAGTTCTGATGCTACAAATTAGCATCAATGCTAAAGTAAGCTGCAATGTACTCAACAGCATGTGGAGAGTCACAAGCATGTTGAGTAACATGGATTTATGCCTTTCAGTATGTTGAAATTAGTGTACAAGATGAAATGAGCCAAATTGCTAACATTAGCCTAAATGCTGTCAGCAGCATGTGGGGCATCACTAGCATGTTGTCTTACATTGACTTGCTCCATTCAGTATACTAAGCATGGCTAATAAATGAGAAAAATAGCTAAAAGCTTTTTTTAGGGAATGGGGGCAGTGAAATGCTACAGCCACCAACAGCACAACAGTGACCTGAGCTCCACAGGGGCATCTGATGACACTTAACAGCGGCAAGTTGCTCTCTACAACAGGTTAATGTGTGATTCAGTTCGGTTCTAGTCCAGTTGGGGGAGATTATCCGTATTAGGGTCTGAAGCGCAGCAGCTGCGGTCATTTCTCCGCTGATTTGCAGCGTCACTCAGCAACAGAGAACCTCGAGGTTCTGGTTCTGACGGACTAAATAAACAGACTAAATTCTATGTCTATTTTGAGTCTAACTGACACTGTTTTGTGTCAGTTAGACTTTTGTTTTGAGTTGAATTTGGCTCGTTTTTTGTTAATTATGTTGCCACAGTTACTCGAAATGCCAACAAAAGTTATAACTCCCCTCACTGGATCGAGCTGCACGTTTTGATATATATATTGTGAGGGGGCACGCAGCGGTACGAGCCGCATTAATGGTAGTAAGAAGCGGCAGTTATTTTGAGGTGTAGAACAATAGGTGCCTGCCATGCATTGCTATGGGATTCCCCAATAATACGTGGAAATATTGAAGCAACATCAGCCAGGGAGTAAAAGCTTGGGCACAGATTGGTCTTCCAATAACCCTAAGCTAGCAGTCAAGATGGTTACAAAGTGGCCATGGCCATCACAAAGTCCTGATCTCAGATTTATGGAGAAGTTGTGGGAAGATATAAAGTGTGTGTGAGTGAGGCGGCCTACAGAATGGATTCAGTTACACTTCTGTCTGGAGGAATGAGACAGAACTCCAGCAAGTTATTATGAGAGGCTTATGAAAGGAAACCCAAAAGGTTTGACCCAAATCATACATTTGAAAAAAGCAGTTATCCGTGATACTGACTAAATATATGTAAACTGTTCAATTTAAGGAAAGTTAACAAAAAATTTCTAAAAAAAAAAAAAAACACATTTATGCCACGTTTTCTGGCATTTAGCAAATATAAGTAATCTTGATAATTCTACCTAAACTAAAACAAGAAACATTTGCTTTAATTCAACTTCAGAAAGTGAAGAAATAATGGGTTTATGTATTGAAACCAGACGTTCATGTACTGAAGCGCACATGAACGTCTGGTTTCAACTTTTATGAATTTTACAGACGTTCTTACCAGACAACCCTCATCCTGAATCTATAAAACCTATCAAAGATAAAACAGTCTATCTGTGAAACTGGAAACAAGATGCACCAACTGAATGATGATGCATCAATGAGTAAAAATTTTAACAAGTGGCCAAAGTTAAAAAGAAAAACAAACTCCAATACAGTTACAGTAGTAATTCTTTATATTAGTAGTTCTGTATAATAATTGAACTGATAATCTAAACCACTGCAAAACAGTAAAGTTTGTGGAAATATGGCCAGTTTAAAACCTTTGAATCTTTGCATGGATAGGAGGACCACAAAGTAAAAGATGAACATCAAAGCAAATCCATGAAATTTATTTTTTAAAGCAATTCAGCTTGAATCTGTCTGAAAAAATCTATTACATACATCCATCTGATTTTAAAGCGGCTCTAAATAAGATACCTTATATGTACTGTGTGACCCAAGTCACTTGCGCTGACGCCTTGTGATGTCTAAAACGTTCTCAGAACCACAGGGATGTGTATTGGAGCAAGAAGGTTTAATATCATCAAATCAGCACATTGTTATTCATTGGTGGACCAACTGCAGAGTCAATACACATTTAATTACAGACCGAAGGCAATTAAAAACCGAAGGGGAGGGCAGTGGTGCTATGTTAATTAAAGAGCCAGGCTCCCATGGGAAGCTCTGTGGCTAAATATCACTACAATCAAGCCCACCCAATAATCCATGATGAGCTATTGCCATTCACACACGGCCACCACGCTGTCAGATTCTGTCTGCGCGGACAAGAGAGCAAACCGGGCCTCGTGATTAAAAAGTTGTGAATCAGTAATTGTCTTTATAATGCTGAGTGTCTCTGGGGATAGGGACAAATGGTGGCATCCTCTCCATGACAGAATAATTATTCAACAACCCTAATCTTATTTTGATTTAGTTAATGGGGTACGAGAGATTGCAGTGAGTTCAATAAGGTGGATTGCAATAACCACCCTGATAAAAAGCACACATCTCTTGTCATCTCAATGTGCTCCCTGTTGCCTTTTTTTTCCCATCAGCCATAGAGGCAGCAAGTGAGGCAGGGTCACATCTGCTGCTGTCTTATCTGTATTCCAGACTGAGGGGGAAATTCAAGTTTGGGATTACCTCTGACTCCTGAACCCATCTGAAATGCTCCTGCACTTTCATTACACTTCACAGAATACCAAAAATATCTTACCCACCTTGACAACTGTTGCTTTTTTTTTCCACAAACATGAGAGAGAGAAATGAAAATGTATTTCTGGTCTACATTACATCAGAGTGGATAACTTGAACTGTCATCCTTCTCCCTGCATGGCCTGAGAGCCCATCCATATGCAGATGGCTAATTTGTCGTGTTTACAGAGGAGCAGAGGGAGGTCGGGTGGGAGAGTCATGAGGAGGCGCTGCCTACGTGTCACCCCAGGAGCCCGGTGTTAAAGTCTGCCCTTCCAGAGCAACAGCATAAGTGTCCAATCTGTGTTTGCTTACCCGTGGACTCTGACGGCTTAGTCCTGGGCTGGGGCCCATAAATTGTGCCTCCTTTACAGGGGCCCCGACAGCTAACAGGCCATTGGGAACTGGGGTCCAACTACACAGCCTCTCAGCAGATTAGCACCTCATCAGCCTCCTGCAGCTTCGAACAAATACTATCCCTGCCTCCTTCAAGATACAATAGGTCTGTGGCAAGAGAGTGCCCCCCACCTCTACAGGCAGTTAGAAAACTTCCTGATTTGGTCTTTTTCTGGGACCACAGCTGCACTGTGGAGCCCTTCCCCAGCCTCGGAGCCCACCCCTGCTCCAATTGGCAAGATGTGTGTGTTTCAGGTGAGCAAATATTGCCACTTGCCTGAGAGTTCAATGACCGACCCTTTTAGGAGGAGAGGGTGGAGGAGGGTTGTGTATTGTGCCTGGGTGATTTGCAACAGGCATGCATGGTGAATCACACAGCAACCGGTCGGTGGGATGGGTCAGGAGAAATTTCAAGGCACAGCTGGAGTCAAGAAGTCACGCACACACACCTATGTACCCCGTCTGCATTTTACCAAGACCAGGAAACAATTCAAAGCTTTTAGTTTCTATCTCTAAGTGAAACAGAAGATGCTCCACCACACACTGAGCTCTCATCTTTTTGTCCACAGGAAAGTCTGGAAAGTTGAGGCATCTCATTTATAAATGTTTCTTATTATAATAATGTTTGACCAAAATCATAAACTTTGAAGACAATGTAATTTTATTTGCGTGGCACATTTCAGCACCTGGGCAATACAGAGTGCTGTACGTGATTAAAAATAAAATAATAATAAAACAGAAAAACAAGCAAAACTAAATATTACTCCAATATAACAGACACAGAATTAGGGGGAAATAACAATGACCTTTTTTATTTTCTCGCAACCACTGCTTTACTTTGCTCTTCAAAGCTTTCTGAGTGTGTGAGAGTCTTACTGCTGATGCATCTGGAGAGCAATGAAAAGAGGAGTGAAGAGTGTCGTACAAGAAGTTTTTTTTTGTTGTTGTTGTCACATTACAATATTACAGCAACATTTTGAAGAGGAAAAGTATATTTTTCCAGTGTTTTCTGACTGAAAAATGTTTAACTATCTTGAAGAGCCACCTTTCACCGCAATAACAAATCTTCTGGGGTATGTCATCACTCACTTTGCACATCTAAAGTTTCTCATTTTTTGCTCTTTCTTAGGACAACACTGAAGTCCTGTCACATTCTATAGAGAATATCCCAAAACTTCACAACTGGATAAATACACACTGACTTACATCATTCTTTGGAACTTTGATTGTGTTTCATGCAGAAGTTGAGCTTTTGCCCCAGTCTCGAGTCTTCTTCCGGGACTGGGCTGTATTCGACTCCATCCAGCTTCCCAGTCTCTGTTGAAGATAAACATATTACTTTCAACAGCATGTTTCCTTATGCGAATAGTGTGTTTAGTGTTTTCCTTTCTGACACACATTTACATGTAGAGCAAAAAGGTTCATTTTGCTCTCATCTGACCAGAATAACATCCTCCACATGTTTGCCTTGTCTTCAGAATAGCTTGTGGTAGACAAGCTTCTTGTAGCTTTCTATCACCACTGCCTGTCTTCTTGCAACTCCTCCACAAAGGCCAAGTTTGTGGAATGCATTTCTCGACAGATTCAAGGGGAGTGAATACTTTTGCACTACATAATCAGCCCCAAGCAAAGGGAAGGAGAAAGGCTTATTCATAACAAAGCCAACAAATACACATTGTGCATATTGACAACATTATGTGATGGTATAAATTTTTACATAAGAAAATGTTACATTGCTAATTAATCTCAAGATTTACATTGAAGTAGGATAATTTAATGACTCTCAGTTTCCAGACCATGGCTAATAGACAGCCTTATGAAGTTAAAAGGTCACCAGTTAAATGGCACACCAACAAGTCTCTCAAACAGAACAGAAATGGACCAGCTTGGGTAAAGGCTACAGGCCTGTGGCTGCAGTCGGCATCCCGTTGGGTCAGAAGATGATGTGTCAGTGTGGACCGAGGACTGCCTTGATCCCCCCTGGAAGTCAAACACAAGTGTGGGTATAGCCATGTCCTGGGAGGCCTCCTCTGCCATCACAGAGAAATGGAACTGGCCTGCAGAGCAAACAAGATCTCTCCCCATCTCATCCCTCCAGCCCAGGCCAACCTTGTCTGATTGATGGCTTTTTTTCTGTTGTTCTGTTTGTTTGCTTGTTTGGTCTGCAGCCAATGGATATCAAACATATAGGGAAGGAGGGAAAAGGTGGATATGGATGAAGGGTGGGAGGATAAGGGGGCACAACACAGACCTCCCTTAGAGTTCTGTGTGTCCTGATGTGAAACCTGCCGAGAATCTACCAAGCAAAGCTGCTCAACAAATATACCCAGACCTCAAGATGAGGGGACAGAATAAAGGTCACTTCCTGATCCTTCTATTCTCATGTTTTAGTTTTTATAGATGCTTTAGTCTTTATAGATGTGATGTTGGAAGATGCATTATTTAGTGAATTAAAAGAAGACTTATTTTATGTGGCTGGTAACACTCAGCTATTTAAATTTATGTGTAGGCCTCATTCAGAAATATTCAATAGGACCAAATTGTCTCCATTTTATACTGTTTCTACTACATATGCATTGAAAAAAACAACATAGAGTGACACCCTCTGGTAGCAAGCAGAACTGTGTCCTTCCTGAAACGTACTGTAAAACACTGGAACATGTGTTCTGTGCAAACACGGCCCCCGAATACAAGATTCTTACTTGAAATTTGAAAAAAGAAAAAAAAATCAACATATGTTATAATACATACATCAAAAGAGACAAACATTTCAAATGAAAATTTTGTAATCACAGTTATAAGAATTTGCTTGCCGTCTGGACTGGTGTGTGTAAACATTCTTATAGTAAAGCACCTCTTTAAAAAGCTGCGGTCTGGAAAGAATGTTGATTATTGGGTGGGACGGGGTCATTTGGAAGTTAAGACGCTACCCCAAAATTAAATTGAATTTAAACAGGATTGGTACCATTATAATTTACACCAAATTCATTGTAAAAACTGCAATAGTAGTTCAAATTGTTTTTTTATGCATCTTATTAACTATGTTTGTATTTTTCAACCACAAATAGTTTAAATTTGTAAACAGATTACTTTGTGTTGAAAGCTAGAAGCAATATCTGCAGTAATAATTTACACTAATAGAAAGAAATTAAGTGCAACTCTTCAAAGTGATGAAATTTGTCATGCTATGCCGAAATATTTATATGCTTTCCAGATGCAAATTGTTTGTTTTTGGCTTTAATTTAAGCTCACAGAAGTAGATTATATGTAATGTTCATTAACTACTTCTACTCAAAAGTATGATGAACCTCTACACCTCTGTTTAACCAGAAAAGAAATCCATCTCAACTGCATTTCCTAATAATCAACGTATTTCCACGTTAGCCACTGAAAAACAATCTGCAAATATGCAACTCTGATTAAGTGTCAAAAAGATTTAACTATTGAGTGTTTTTAAATCCCATGACGAAATAATTGACTGGACCCACACTTACTGGCACTTCTAACAATCCCTGTTGAATTAATGTTTCTTAAGTGTCTTTGTAATCATCCCTTACTCTTTGAGGTTGATCGGAGTAGCCACATAGAAGACTTGACACCGCATGAGCGCCTGGATTCTGCATCAGTGTTTCTGCCATATTGCGAGTTATATTTCTTTTGAAACACATCCAAAAAGATGTGAAAAAAATTTCTGTCCCAGGTGTTGAGCTGTGCAACTGTAAAGTCTGTTGTTATGCTTTAGTAGCGTAACCCTGGCCCTTTTAGCATTTCATTTTTATGGCTAAAGCATAGGAATAAATAAATAATCAAAAACAGTGTTTCAGTTTCTGCTAAATACTTATCATAGAAAAACTTTGTTCCATAATTAAATCAAGAAAAAGTTATAACATTTAATTTTAGAATAAAGAAAAAAAATAAACTTTTATGAAAGAAGAAAAAAATTAAGTTTTTTTGTACAATTTTACATTAATTGGAAATAAAGTTTCTGATCTGATAAAAAAAAAAAGAAAGTTGATTGCAGTTCTACTTTAGTCCCGTTGTAGAATGATCAGCTATTGCATCCCCAAACAATGGGTCCATTCAAAATTACAGTTGGCAAACAAGGCATTTTAAACAACACTTATTGGAATCAAACAAGTATTCTTTTTTAATAACGAGTGATTTCAAAGACTTCCTCAAACCCCCTTCTTCTCCTGTCAGACCTCTTTTGCTGTCATTACTCCTCTGTGGCGAGCAGCTGGCTCGGCTGACTGCTCGCTCTGGGGATCGCAGCCAGCTCCTGAAAATTGGCTCTTCTGTCAGAAACCACAACATGAAGACTCTGACACATAGTTCAAACTCCAGTTGTTTACTGGAGATGCATGGTTTGATTTGCTTTAATTAAGAACAAAGCGATTTAATTGTTTGTTTTATTTCATCAGGTAAGTACTGAAATATACAAAACACAGACACCTGCCAATCCAGTGGCAACAAAAAAAATGGAAAAATGACAAAGAGAAACTGGAACATTCTCCCAAATCACACAAACAGAGCATAAAGTACAAAACCAGGGTATAAATTCCTGAATTTAGCTCTGATTATACCCAGTTTTATTTCTATTCTGTGGAAATGTTTGAATTTTGCGAAACACATTGTAGAAATTCTCCAGAGAGGATAATAAACGAGGCCTCTGGAAACTTTACTCAGATATCTACAGATGCCTGCTGAGCAGCAAGAAGTCTTTTCCAGAATTTGCAAAAAAAAAAAAAGAAAGAATTTATAAAAGGAGCGAAAGAGGATGCAGAAATGTGGGAGCTTGTCTTAAACTCATCTTTGCGGTTTCCGGTTTGCACAAAGAAATTCACAATGTTGAATAAATAATACAGTTTGGAACGACATTAGTAACCAATTTTCAGACCTTTGTTTCTGCTGGGGAAGGTTGATCACGCTTTCACACTATTAGCTGCCACTGTCAGACCTGAAAACACTGATAATACCTGCAGCTAATTCCATGTGAGCTGCAAAGACTTTCCACTGATTGCTTCGACACTTTGCACATCTGGAAATGTAAAGAAAAAAACAAACAAAAAACGTTTGCTTTCTCTAGCAGCGAATAGTGTTTCTATTCAGTTGCTATTTTTCATAGTTGAATAGTGCAATAACCTACATCAATTAGTAAAATACATGACAGAACAAACATATGCAGGTCATGGTTCCAGTTCATGCCGAAGGACAAACAGCTCTGGAGAGAGCTCATTCTCAGACTGTTACTCCCTTGTGAAAGGTGCCTTTTACTCCTGATGTAAGACTGCTTTTGGTCATCTTCTCTCTTACATCAAGAACGCTGTCCGTAATAAAGATTTGATAGCCCTATTACATATCAGGTTGAATTTTGGGCTTGAGTTTGTCTTGAAGAAAGCAACCAAAATCAGGCAAATCCAGGGAATGTTTAACAAACTTTACAATAAGGAAGAGAGGACAGTCCTCTCTGCTGACAGTTGTTTAATGCGCTTCTGTGACACGCATCTTTGCCTCCTCATCGTGTTACAAAGTAAGTTGGGTTTTTCCCAATCTAAAAGCTCCTGATGTGAAGCTATCCACTCGGTCAGCTTTGCTCTGTTTCCACAACAAACAGTTCTGGAGGGAAAACCTGCCGCTCCAAAAGCTTTTTTTCTTTTTTTGCTTCCAAAAAGTCTTCTTTCCTTCATGTGGAGGCACAATGCAGTAAAGCTCAGTCACCACTAGGGGTCCTCATCCATGTCATCCAGGTTGGGAGCCATGATGAAGTGCTTCGGGTATGGGAGGTTGTGCTCATCTGCGTACTCCTCCCAGCGCGCGTCGTCACTGTCGTGGGTGATGTAGCGCTCGCCTCGCCGCGTTTCGAAGTCCCTGAGGTCCAGCCATGTTTGGTAATCCTGGAAAACACGCTCAGATTTAAAGCTCTGTTGACATATCAGTCTGGCAACTTTGTGACATTGTAGTTTAGATGAAAGAAAAAAAACAGGAAATTGTCACCTGTAACCAGGGATGGCTCAGACACTTGTCCACGCTGTACCTCTTCCTCATTTTGACTTGGAGAAGATTGTTGATCAGGTCTGTGGCTGTGGCAGAGACACACATTGATCAGACTTAGACATATTGCAAAAGAATTCACAGCTGAATATTTTCACAGTGAAACCACAAACAGAAGTGTATTTTATTAGGATTTTATGTTGAGTGGAAACAAAAGGATACTTGGGAATCAGAATTCCAATTGAGAACAGAATTTCTGGTATTAATTTAAAACCCCTAAAAAACATCTGGTACATCTGCGTTCAAGAAAGATCTAATTAGTAAATAGACTTGATTTGTTACAGGTGGAGATGGAAGAAACCAAATGATGTACAGGGCTCTTAAAATACTTTAATTTAAAAATCTCATAATTTTTATGACTCAATCTAAGATTTTCCAGCATTTTTTAATGACATAATGGGCATTTGAGTCAAAAACATTCGCATAACCTGGTATTATTATTGTTCATTTCAATTGTTCATTACTTTCATTTTTATAAAATATAAACTTTTACCTTCAAGATAATATAAAAATATGTTAATAAAAAGGGTTCCATAGTCAATGCTTAATTTTCCATACTTTTTAGTATGAATCCTTTACCTTCATTTTCACAATTATGCAACGCCTTGTCATAAATGCCATCAAAAAACTTTTAAGCTTATGGTTGTAGTGTGGTAGATGTGGGGAAAAAAAAAAGCGCTATAAATACTTTTTATAGTCACTGCACATACATTGGAATCATGTAATATTTGATGCTAAAGAAACATTTTCACACATAGTTTACAGGGTTTTGTGACCTTTACAGGAACATGTAGACATAAAACTAAGAATCTGACATTAGCGTCATCTTGAGTTGTGAACTGTACGTGGGAGGAGTTACAGTTTGGACAGTGAGAAGAAATGAAAGTGATTCATCTCAACCACAGACATTGAAAGTTGAGCTTTAAAAAGTTGAGCTGACCCAGACATGTAGGTGGGGACGGATAGTTCATCTGAATTTCAGTTTAACACTAGAACACAAGTGCAACCAGGCTGGCAACTGTTTACAGAGGTGAAGACCAGAATAAATTAAGCTTTGGTAAATTCCAACAGGAAGGGAGAGAGCGAAAGAACAAGACTGCTCTTTGTCTTCCTACCCTCTGCAGAGATGTCTTTCCAGGGTGTCGGGGGGTACATGAAGGCGGCGTTCTGGATCTGATCGTTAATGTCTTCGTCCTCGTTAAAAGGGAAGGTCCCGCTTAAGCTGACGTAGATGATGACTCCCACTGACCACATGTCTAAGGATCTGTTGTAGCCTTTGCTCCGCAGCACCTCTGGAGCCAGGTAAGCCGGGGTGCCAACGACTGACCGCCGGAACGACTTCTCACCAATGATGCGTGCAAAGCCGAAATCACACAGCTTTACCTGAAAAACAACATGCACCGTCAGCACACATGCTGACACATTTTTATCTAATTTGTGTGAATTTTACAGTTTATGGTGACATGTACTCTATATCATCCCAGGGTCTTTGGGAAAAATGAAACGGCTCATTTTATCACAGATCCTCTACTGTGCATAATGGGAAGCAATAAGCGCTTTTCCCACATATTCAGCTTTTCTGAAGGTGTTTTAAGAGTTTTTTTGGGGGGGCGGGGTTGGCTGCATTTTCTTTTGTTTGCAGCACAACCCATAGAGCAGTACATACTATTCTTATATAGGACCTAACTTATGCATCATCCATCAACTTTAATACTTCTTTTCTCAGAAAATAGCTATTTGGAAGTGTCCTTGTACTTGTTAAAAATCTATTATCTGTAAACATTATTGCTTTAGTTTCATCTAAAGCAATGGGAACAAATTGTGTCTTTGTGATGAACGCTTTCCAGCTTTGTGTATGAGAATCTAATTTAAAAATGGATTATTTAATACCTAAAAGATTTATAGATCATATTTAAAAGGCCAAAAACCAAAACAAAAAAAAAAACATTCCTCTTCTGAAATTCAGTGAAAAGAGGAGGTTTTTTTTTTTTAGAAGTAAAGCAAACATGACACCATAAACTCAAAAGGGATAAAAAATGCAAAATATATTTATCATTGTTACCTGTGGAAAAGGCTCTGCGGAGGCCAGTAGTACATTTTCAGGCTTCAAGTCACAGTGAACAATGTTTTTGAAATGCAGATGCCTCAAGGCTACCAGGATCTGTTGAAAGCACAAGTTCAGTTAGAAAACACACATACTCAACATAAACATAAGTTACTAACCATGTAAACTACAATTTTATAGCTTGAATACTGATAAAACTGACTGTATTTTTGTGGAATAAAATCTGAGTCATAGGCACACAAATGTCCTTAAATATTTCCACATTGCACAGCTCGTCTATATTCACCAGATCCTTGCATAAGCTCACGCTGCACAAATTCCAGCCCGTGGATCTGTACCAAAACCACAATCCACTCGGTCCCCCTTGAACAAAAGTCCTTCTGGCCACATCTGAGCCAGGTCCCGCTGCAGCTAATGGGGCCGTGGTTAATGGCCCTTGCTGCTGTTTGGGACCCAAAATCTAAGCAGACCCTGGGGCCCACAGCTCCTCTAATTAGGCCACAAAGCCACTAGCACACTGCAGGCTGTAATAGGCAGCCAAGCAGGAGGCAGCGAGGCCGTGTGGACCGGAGCCTTATAAACACACCCCCTCTCCCCCCAATCAGACCACCACAGCAAAAATAAACAGCAGCAGAGGGTCATCACACACAGACACAGGGGAGAAAATTCAAAAAGGACATGAAGAAAATTGATATAAAAAAATGCAAGCGCGTTAGAAGAATTGAAACTTACATAACATAAAGCATGACAGAAAATTTCACTGAAACCTTTTGATTTTGTAACAATAAAAAACACAAACTGCATTTGATCTTTGATTTTCTGAGAGGAAACAAAGTTGAGCAAAATCATAAAAGAAAAATCTTACACAAAAATCTGAAAACTGTGATATGCATTTGTCTTCAGGCCCACAGAATCAATATTTTCTAGAATTATCTTCAGTTACAGCTTCAAGTCATTTAGGGCAAATATCCCAGTTTGCATATCTAAAGACTGAAATATTTGTCAATTTGCTTTTGCAAAATAATTCAAGCTCAGTAAAATTGGACAGACAGTATAAGTGGTCATCACTATATACATGCCTTTAGGGCTGTTGTAAATGAATATTTTAGTAATCGAGTAATCTATCGATTATTCTTACGATTAATCGAGTAATCGCATAAGAAATTT
>CAEGAE010014237.1:0-14612 GCA_903067095.1 Girardinus metallicus | reverse complement strand
AGAACATGCAAACTCCGTGCAGAAAGACCCCGGGCCGGGAATCGAACCCAGAACCTTCTTGCTGCAAGGCAACAGCTCTACCAACTGCGCCACTGTGCAGCCTCAGTTTTTAACTATGATTAATCAATTGTCAGAATAATCAAATACTAAAATATGCATTAAATGCAGCCCTAGACGACATGATCACAAGAAAAAGCACCTTTAGAGGTGACCGTGTTTTAGTTCCAATTGATAGGGCTATCTGCTTGATGGTCTTAATCTTTGCATACAGCCGAACGAAGCCGACCGCAGCAGTGCAGACGGATCTGCTCGAGGTAACGGGCTGCAACTGTAAATGGCCTGCCTGTAATTGGAGGTCGTAAATTATCCAGAGACAGTTGCTTGGCTTCTCTCTAGCGGTCACGTTGGAACAGACGGCTAATTAAATTCAGACCACTTTCGCACACAAACATGTATCCACGCAGAGAGCAGGCCGCCACTCCTCTCCAGATTTCCCCCCATTACTGTAAATAGCATCGTCTCCTTGGAGTCCCACTCCTCCGCTGTCGTGTTTATTGATCCCGCGGGCTTTTTGGTCAGAACCGTATCGACGCATCTCGGTCTAATCCTAATGCAGAGGTCTGGGCTCACTAATGGATGCAGCGACTGCAGGCCCTTCCCCTGCAAGGAAAGGTTGGTTTGAGACGTGTACGGCCTTGCTGGGTGTGTCAAAGCACATTTAATCTTTTATTTCTACCGTTTAATGTCTATAACCTACTAACAGCCTTCTCTTCAGTAAGAAATTTTAGACATATAGCTAATAAATACTACACATAATGATTACTGGTTGACCAGGAGTCAGAATTTGTCAACAGTCATCTGTCCTCGATAGTGACCAGAACCAGAGAAAATGGAAATAAAAACTCTTTGGAAAGAAATATATAATCAAATAAACTCACACTTGAGAGCTGAGATCATTTTTATAAAAATAATACATCAACTTTCCTTACTTAAAAGAACAGTTTAAGTAGACGGGAACAAAAGGGCTCGTTCTCAGGTGCAAACCAAAGTAGGACGGTGCTCTCTTACAATGTTATCTGTCAGGTATTGAAGACTGTAACTGTACTTAAATCACTTCCAGCTGTCCTAAAGAAGCCTTCAAATTTTAACAGTTTTGTAGATGAACATCGTTTCCTAAACTTCACCGCAGATGATTGTGGTGTCTGGAAGGTGCAGGAATAACTTATTTGTTTCCTGGAACAATAGGTGGATGTGGTGAAACTGTCAGTGCTATGCAGGCCAACAAAGTAGAGCGTAGCTGTGAATTGAAAGGACAATGATGGATGGTTTTCAGCATCTCGGCATACGTTTCTATTCAACCGTTCCAGGTCTATAATTTGTCGTGCCACCTTTCACTTTCAAATACAACTGCAAGTCTTTAGCTGTACTTCCTCAGTAGTTTTTCACATCTAGATTTAAATCTTTACCAAATGATTATCAAACAGCTTTCCAGCCTTGCCACAGATTTCCAATTGGATTTAGATCGAGGTGTCGATGGCGGCCCTCCTAGTTTATGAATCTTCTTTAAGCTTAATCTTTCTGTCGCAGTTTTGGCTGTATGTTTGGGGTTGTGGTTCTGCTTAACCTCTCCCCCAGGCTGATGGCGTCCTCTGCCTGTTTCACAATAGGGATGTTGTGTTTCGGTTTTCTGTGTTTCAGCATTTTGCTCATCAGCTAAAGATCTGATTTGGTCTTACTCAAACATATTATTGCTGTTGCATGACTTTTTTTGGCTTTCTTTCAGCAGTATTCTTGCGTACAAGCGATGCGCTATTGACTAGCGCCATCAGATTATCCCACATGAACTGTGACTCATATCAGATCTCCTAGAGCTGATAAGGTCTTAAATTTCATTCAAATTTAAGACCTTTAAATTTGAATGAAATTTAAGACCGAAAAAACTATCAATACAATATTGGGGAATTCTGCTGTATTACAATCAAGAATAGCAAAAACTGACACGTCCGGAGTCTGTTTGTTGCTCTTGTCAACGCCTTTGTGTTTCTCGCATTGCGTTTCTTTTCAGGCTTAAACCCTCTAGTGCCAAGCTAATTTTTTTGTGCAGAATGCCTACACCTACTCTAGTATGAGCTGGCAACAGAAGGGACATCATCCATCCAGCTGCCAATTTTTCCTGATTGTTTCTCTACTAATGCTCTTTAACAAATTTCTGAGAGCTTCACAGAACAACTGCACCGAAGCTTAAGGTCATCAGGTAACAAACTGTCGCTTTGGTGATGCTACAACTACATTAGCTGTGCTAATGTAATGAAAGCTGCACAACAGAAGCAAACAGAACAGGAAATATTACGACCCCGAGACACATCAGTGGTGTAAGTTTAGCTTTTATTACACAGGCTAGCAGGAGCTGAAAAAAATACCGCAGCTAAATAATAGCTGGAATGTGAAGCCAATATTGTGCGTGAGCAATAATCAAAAACTCATGGTGATTCATTCCATAGAGTAGCTCCTGTATTCGACACTGGATATCAAAGCATGAGGTTCAAATTAAATCCAGAAAGACAGAGATAAAGGGACAGAAGCTTTTTCTTTATTTGTGCTGATTTCTTTTAACTACCAGCTGCTGCTGGTCTTTTATAGGTGCTGGATTATAAAATTACATTGCCTTACACTGTTGGGAAAAAAGGTTCTGACAGTAAGTGTGTGTGGTGTTGGCCAGTGCATTCCTGAATGCCTATGTGACTATGTGCGTGTGTGTGTGTGTTCATTTAAATAGACACAGAAGAGCAGACAGCCTGTCTGCAGCCCCCCCAGTTTAGATCAGATGGCTTAAATCTCCAGTGCTGTGCCTGGGACTCATGTATTAGCCTGTGTATTTCCATTTAAAGTTAAAAAGAATAATAAGAAAGAAAATACATAACCAATGACTGACAATGTGACACCACTATAAAAATAGGGATTTTATACAACTTGAGAACCTTCTGTTAAAACAGAGATGTAGAGAGAGAGAGGTTTACACACAGAGTGTGGTCCACATTAAGGAGAATAAACTACTATTTCCAGAGAGACCACACTTCAAGATGAACAATTTCACATAGCATTCCGGCAACTACAAAAACATTCAACTATTTTCTTTTCACCGTAGCTCCGGTTCTGTTTTCACTTCGGGTTTGGCGTTCTGAAGGATCCATTCAGATGCAAACGAGGCCTATAAAACTCAAGCTGGGAGTCAAGTATCTTCAGGCTCACGGCATTTAGAGGAATGCTGGTTAAAAATATAAAACTTAGAGCTGGAGTCAGAGAGCTAAAGAACAGGAAAGGAGCAGAATGATGCGCTGTTTCTAAAGCTCATTTTCAAGTGTTACATTTGACTTACTTACAGTTCCAAAATTATCTTTCAATTCATTGCGTTTAAAAAGTTTAATGTGAATTAGGCAACTAGGTATAACAGTCTGACGAATTAACCAGCAAATCTACCCAATAAAAGTCTATGGGATAAACTCTAAACTCCACAAAAGCACCACAAAATGTCCAAGTTAGCAAATATAAAATAAATATGGACAACATTATTATGAATGGAATAAACAATATGAGTGGGTATTTTACCAATGACAAGAAAAATTGTAATTTTTATTTTTTTTTATTAAAGCAATTTGATCTTTTCTACATGCAGTGATTAAAATATTCAACTCTTCTCTGTGACAACAAAGAGTCACTTATGCTAACAGTGTTTTTTGTGCTTATGTCATCTTAAAATAGGGTTAAAAAAGGTTTTTCTTTGGTGGTTTTAATTTAACACAACTGTTTCTATGTCTGAATTCATTTGAAACACCTTATCAAACTTCTGTTTCATATCTGGGGTTTTTTGGATGTGTATTCAGAGTATTGTCTACAACAGCAGAATTTCTCACTGGAATTAATAAAGTATTCTGATTCTGATTTTAGTTTATTATATCAAGAGAGAGTCTCATCCCATGCCTAGTAAAATGCTAGATCAAAATAATAATAAAAAGAAAACTATTCCTGTTGACCAATAATAAACAGTGCTTCTGCCAGTGTATTATAAGCCTGGCGGGCCCCCAGGCTTAACTTGCCTCCAAACTTTTGTAAATGTTAAGATTTTTCAACACAAAAACAGAATGGGCCACTGGTGGACTGCACTAGCGCCCCTACAACTGGAATTAGCAGGTTTTCCAGGGGAAATCCTTAGTAAACCATTAAAATTGACATAACTCTAAATAGGAACATAGACAGAAACAATTATAATACTCAAGTGTATTCATTTATTATACACAGAACAGTTGTGTAAACTTCATTATCACCCTTACATTGCATAATCGGTCCAAATCTAAATAATAATACAGTTCACAGCCCCCCAAAAATAATATATAAAACCCACCCTCGAGTTTCTGACTGGTTCATGTTGACAAAACCACAAAATGGAGTGACTAAATAGGCATCTTTAGCCTTGCTGTCTTTTTTTCCAGCAGATTCACACAAAGGAAGAGCAGTCTCCTCTGAGGCTACCCTGATCCCCAACCCTCCCGCTTGGTCTCACAGAATACTGTCAGTGACCCCGTGGAAAACAACAATTTCCAAACCGAGCTAAAATTAAAACAAAAAAAAAAACAAACAAAAAACAAAACGCTTCAATGCAGATAAGGTTTGGGGCTGTAAACTTAAAAAATATTAGTAAAGTGACAAAAAAGAAAAACCATGCAGCCCTAATTTTCATAATATGTTGAAACAAGAAAAGTTCCCCTGCTCATCCAAAACACCCAAAGCTGAACGGCAAAGTGACAAAATCCAAAAGAACCTACAGTTTAGAAACCGAGCACATCATTTTGAAAGAGCATCCGATTGCCAAGAATACCGCATACTCCTCCATCATCCAGTAATACTCAGATTTATGAGGGTTGAAATCTACAAACAACTTTAATAATCATGAGCCAAAAGATGTAACAAAAAACGAATGTATGGAAGTGAGAGGGAGGGGGTCAAGCAGACCAACCACAAAACTCAAATGTAGAAGAAACCTGAGAGAACCAGACGACATAGAAGTTACAGACAGCTCCTTTAGTAGAGCGAGGGCAGCTCAGCACTGGCTGTTAAAAGTTTATTTAGCTGTCCTTGTCATTCTTTCACCGAGACAGCAACACATAAACACACACACACACCTGAGCTGTGACTAAAGGCAGCTCGGCTTTTTATGGACTTCACATGGATCTGTCACTCGGCAGGAGAGGCTGGAACATGGCAGATAACTGTGGTGCGTGTCTAACGGGGGCAGAGGTTCTCAGGCATTCCTGAGATGTTGAACACTGCTTGACCATGTTAGTGACCCGTCATGCTGGTTCTGTACATCCACTATGAATAAAGGTTGAATTTGCAGAGAAATGGGTTTCCGCTTGCCAGACCCTAACCAGAAACGTACTGACTGGAAAGTCAGATGTGCTCTATTAGGTCGAGATAATAAGAACGGTATTACCGAGTGAAGAAGCCTCAAAACTAGCCTCTTTTCGGTATCTATGTTTCTGTTGACCAGAATATTGCACAAATAGAAATAGATTTGCTTAATGGAAACACTGCAATTTTGACGAAACTCGAATTTTTCAATAAAACGTTTTTGTGCTATGATGATTTTGTGGATGTTACTACTGCAGAAAATGACACAGAAGATGACAAGAAGTGGTGGAAGGATGATGCTTTGTTTTTACTGAAGCCAGCTGACTTCACCAGAGCTCTCACAGCATCGCGCAGTTCATAAAAAGTTGTGTCATTCAAACAAGTTGAATCCACTACTCTTCTAAAAAAAACTCACAAATTTCCACAGACGCCGCATATGTAGACGCTCCCAAGAATAAAGGAGCAGATACTCCCTTATTATCAATATTTTACATTGATAGCAGCTACTCCCTTATTCTGCCTTATCTAGTACCTGAATAAGGCATCGGAGCCTTATTCAGGCTCCAGTGCCTGAATAAGGCTAATAGATGATGAGTGCTAGCACCATGGCTGAATTACATTCGTCTTGCTATGAATTTTTAATGACTTATCACATGGACAAGTTTTTTCACGTGTAATTTTAATTTAATTTCTTATTTAATGGAAACACCTCAGTTGTGTTTTGAGCCGATCGATGTCATGTCCCTCATTTCCGTTATTCCTTGCACCTGTGCCGCTCCCTGATCATTTCCCTTCTTAAGCCTCTCTCAGTCACAACCACGCTGCCAGATTATCGAACGCTTTCAGCAAGTAGTTTTCCAGCACTCCTATCTCGCCCTCATCATTGCAACCACGCTCTTATTCCCCAGATTTGCCCCTTTTCTGGCATTTTTTTGTACGAAGAGTAAATTATGGTCAGATTAAGAAAGAAAAAAAAAAGATTGTATTGTAAACTATGGCTAAATTTTTATCCAGTTAATGTTGAGATGAATTAATATTATCAGCTTGTACAAAAGACAAGCTTGCCCTTGCCTTGCCCTTGTCGGACTGTTGCTGATCGCCCATCTGGATCTCGACCCATGCCTATTTTGGTTAAACCACTCTCATCCACTCCCATGGATTCTGCTCTCAGTCCCATTGTGCATGACCTTGGCCCGTCTGACCAAGGATTTGGATCTGGATTTGGTACTTCTGCTGAACTTCTGCTGCTTTACGGAGTTAGTGCGCTGCCCTGCATCTGCGCTTGCCCTCCCCAGGCACTTCCTCCTGAGCCCTGCGCCAGTGCAGCATCTGCTCTCCTCCTCGTCCCTCGGCTGATCACTCCAGTACCTGATCACCAAGCCAGGTGTTCCCTTCCTACACACTAACAGATCCCTTTGTTGCTATTTCTCCAATCACCAGTGTGCCCAGTCTCAGCTGTCTTTTAATAAATATCTGAGTTTTCTGCTCACTCCTGTGTCGTGGCTGATTTTCCGGGTCCCTCAAGTGAGTCATTACAAATTGTGAATTTTCAACAGAAGAAAAATAGGCAAAGATTTGTGTACAATCGTAATGGAAATGCAGCTACTGTGTGCATTAAAAAAGAAGCCAAACAAAACACAGAAGGACAAGAATATCTTTGAAAAAAAGTGCTAAATGGTGGATTAGTTGATAGCAGTGTTGCTTTGCAGCCAAGTCTGTTGCAATAAGCAATTAACTGATAAATCTCATGATAAATTAAAATGAGCTCAATAATTTACATTGTCATAATGAATATTTTTTGAAGATTGAGAAAGAAAACGTCCAATACTTTACTGACAGATCCAGTTGTTATATTAATATATCACTTAAACCAGCATATGACTAACTCAAACATCGTCAGGAGTCGGCCCTGAACTGAATCACACACAAGAACACGACAAGACCGACTCCCTTCTAACTTAAACCATACTGCCAAATTCTCAGAAGAGCTGACCTCAGTAGCACTACAATGATTAATGACTAGTAGCATCAGGAACTAAGCAGTTAAAGCATATGCAGCAGCGTTAAGAACTGGTCATGGCTGGGTGGGGGTAGTGAGGGAGCTGGTGATCCCCTTCCTGAGAATGGGTGTGAAAGGACAGAATGGAGGAGAAGGAAAACAGGAAAGGGCGGCGCACAGCTTGGTAGGAAAAATGGCAGCCTTGATGCCTGAGAAAATACTTTTTTTGCCTAAGCTATTGCTTTCTATGTTGGTGAATAAGTTCTTTTTAATTTAAAGTTCTGAGGAAAAAGAAACCTAAAGTGGCGCCATCAGTCTTCAGTAGCATGATTAATACACTGTCAGTGTTCGAATTTAGGGATCTGTTCAGCTATTCCACTGCTCTCCTCCTAACCTCTCGTACTGCCCACACAATAGTTCACGCTCCCCCGCGACCCCGTTCCTCCACTTACAAGTGGAGCCAAACTAGTGGCCCCTATCCCTCTGCGTAACTTCAGCAGCGCCCAATGAGCAACATGCTTAAACTCTGAGATGTACAAGCACAGGGGTGTTAAAGAAGAATACCAAACAGAGCTCGTCTGTGTCCAACTCCGCCTCCCCACCCCTGGGTCTGGCTTCCCACCATGACCCGATCCAGAAGACCTTCTCTTACCATACAATAGGAATGAATCAGGCTGCCCCCAGGGACTGTGACACAGACTTTGACACTCCAAACACCCACACTCACTGCCCTCTCATCCCTGAAAGAATCTGTGTGAGGAGCAGCCCTAATGAGACGTGCTGATGGCTTAACTCAGTTGGTTCATTGTAGCATTTAGGAATAATCTGAGGATTACAGTTTGATACAAAACAGAAGAAACTCTTTCACTGTACTGAAATAAAAAAACAGAGTTAAAACCGGCGAGTGACGGCAAGTTGGTATCATTAGATTCAGGTCTTTTAAAGGAATAAATCTCCTCAGTGAGCGATAACGACCAGTAGAAACCCGGTAATTACCCGTTTGTTAATGCTCAGTGAGCTGAAGCAGGAAAACAAAGCATGAAGGGTATACAGGTCTATACATCAACAGGCTAATCATATCCTTGTTATTTCAGGAGACTACCCAAATAAGCCCCAACAATGAGGCTTGCTCTTTGTGGAGTATTTGTTTACAACTTTATAAATTCAACAAGTCAATTGATTATGTGTTTCTTTCCATTAATGTGTTCCAGCTACCACTTGGAGCTGGGGCTACATTCACACAGCAGGCCAAATGTGACCCCAATCCGATGTTAAGGTCCATGCTCTGACTTTTGTATTACTGTACGAACTAGAGGTGTACCAATTGATCGGCCACCGATCATAATCGGCCGATTATGTATGATCAGTGATTGCCGATCACGGTCTCTTGCTGCCGATCACCTGTATCTCATTCGCAGCCTGTCTCCTCTTTCCTTCACACTGCGCAAGCGCGCAGCAGTAAATCTTAAGCAATGCGGTGTGGAACTTGAACGCTCTGAGAGTGAACGGGGAAGTTTGCGGGTTGCGGTGGAAAATTACCTCGGGGTGAAGCACGGC
Source organism: Girardinus metallicus (assembly GCA_903067095.1). Classification (NCBI taxonomy): domain Eukaryota; kingdom Metazoa; phylum Chordata; class Actinopteri; order Cyprinodontiformes; family Poeciliidae; genus Girardinus; species Girardinus metallicus. The sequence goes on along the minus strand of CAEGAE010014237.1, from coordinate 5,650 downwards.
AAAATGCATCAACACAAGGAATCTAATGTGACATTTAAAAAACAAGCACTTGACGGAGTTTTGGCTACATCCGGAGCGACTAGTGAACCAGCACACAACTACCAACACTCACCCATCACGGTCAGAAAGCTAAACAAATAACCTGAAAAATAATGTAAGTCTACAAGCTGGTGGTGCAAGACGCTGGTTCTGTTCTCGTTGTTGAACCGCCGCTACGCGCTTCTGGTAGTAATATTTTACATTGATAGCTAGCCAATCAGAACCAGCATAAGTCAGCTAGCCATGCTATCAGGAAGGATTGTTTATTTTGATGCTGCCTGCGTTTGACTTTGAATGAATGTTTCCTTTTTTACTTGACATTATTTGACATATGCAGATTTATTTGACTCGTATAATTTATGGTACTGAGAGCCTCACTATTAAATATTATTTTACTGATTGCAGGTTTTTAGTTGTCCTTTTGAATGAGTAGCTGCTGTAGCAGGTGATCGGCAGAGATCGGCCTCATTGGTGATCGGTATCGGAATCGGCAACAGAAAACCTGATCGGAGCATCCCTAGTATAAACTTCCCAATTCATTAAGACCTGCTGTGTGAACATAGCATAAATCATAAGAGTTGCAATTTTTATCTCGACAGGTTTAACTGGTTTCTACAGGTTTCAGCAACTTCAGTTCAAGTCTTTCTAAAGAATTTTTGAACCTGTGAAAATAGATAAAGTGCCTGTGTCAAACTTTGCAATATAATTTGTAATCTTATTGAAATAATTACCACAAATATCAATGTGAAACTTCAATATTTCACAATTTAGTTTGTTAATCACATAAAATCCCAATAAAATACAACCAGGTTTGTGTTTGAATGAGTTTGATACTCCCTACTGGTAAACATTTAAGCTTAGGTGAGGTTGATTTGTATTTGTGTCTAAAAAAAAAAAAATAAAATATTCAGCAGGACAACCTCAGTGCGATTCAGGGGAACAGGAGAAATGAGAAAATATAGTGAGAAGAGAGAGGCAGCACCCCCAAATGTGCTGATCTCAAATCTAGAAACCAAATTAAGCTGTGAAACTTTCATTTCAGCTTTTTTAAAAAACAATATTCTAACAAGAGAAACACAGGCATAAAAATATCTTCTGGCTATTGCTGTAACGGTGACATGTAAAAGATAAACTGCATGCCCAGTGTTTTGTTGGCTAGCATACATTAGCATGGCAGCTCTCTGTGATCCCACATGAGGTGAAATACAGGACAACGTAATGGGACGGTCTTCCAGAAGGGAGTAGATAATTCTGGAAGTGTTTGGAAAAAGTAATGTGCATGTAGAAATATGGTTTGTACCACAAAGTTCTTTGTTAGAAACCTCTGCTGAGATTTTCATAAACATAAGTTATATAACCAAATTAAGTTGGTATGGGAAAATGCAGATAATTCACTTTAGTTTGGAGGAAGAAAAAATTATTTTGATGCATCTTTCAAACTATCTGTAATGTTTCCTCAGAGGCCCACTGTTTGACATATTTGGAAGTAATATGAGCAAATTCAGTAGTGTAAAACAGAATCTGCTGCCAGTTCTGAAAACCAGTCTGTTCTGTTTTTCACTTCCAGTAGCCCCAGATATTGTCTCCAATCCTGCCAACATTCCTCAAGTGTTCAGCAAGGGCTAAAGATACACCTCTGGAGGGGATGTGGCTTTGGAAAGACAGTAGTGTTTCCAGACAGAAAAGTTACAACACTTAACCAGAAGTGATATCATTTTCTGCCCCCCAAAATGCAGCTACATTGTACAGCGTTCACCTCTAATCAGACCCTGTTCCTACAGAACATTTAAGGAGAAACAATGAAGGCAAAAACCACAACCTTTGGAGCAAAGCCAACTAGCTATTACTGTTCACGTCTCTATTTCTGGGCTGGTTATTTCTGACTCCCCATGTGGCTGCTCTTGTCTCTCAGCAACATTGACTTAAACTGTTTTCTCACATGAGCAAATGCTTTCTTGGCATCTTCCTGAGGCCAAAAACTAAACTAAAGCTTGTACTGGGAAACATCCAGCACGGCAGCTCGTGATCCGTTGGAACAGGAAGCGGCCTATGAAACATTTCTTCAGCTGCTGTCACACCGTTTCATATCTTTCCACATAAGTTGTATCTGAAAATGTGTTCTGTGTGGGTCTAAGCCTGAAGGAATGGAGTGTAGTTAGAACATTAAGTCGCATTAAGTCTAATAAGTTTGTGTGAAGCTGATGGGGTGACCCTGTTTTGTACCCTTTATCTTGATTATTAAGATAAACGGTAAAGTGATAATGAGTCTGGACAGATTAAGCTACTTTTGAGGCACTGTTTCCATACTTTGTGTGAATCACCTGACCGACTGAGGATGAGGGTTCAATGCCCAAAACATCGGGCCAACGTATAAGTCAATATTAGGGTTGTCCGCTAATACTGATATCGGACATCGGTCCAATATCAGCCAAAAAATGAGCATTGGAATATATCCGCTCACATCCGAAATCTCTGATCTAAGCAGTTCGCTCCAAAGTTTTGCAGCAGGATTTAGTCTACTCCAGCATTTCTTGTATCCCATACCTAGCCCCATTATTATTAACCTTTTCTTTTAAAATAATAAATTAGTAAATTTTTCTCATACCTATTGTTGTTGACTATTCTCTGTTTGGATAATATCACTTGATCAAGCCTTTTCCAACATTCCACACTACAAAATAAGTAATAAATGTAGGATTTAAGCCCATATTGTTTGTATCCGGTAAATATCGGTATTGGCCTATACTCTAGGCTGTGATGTTAGCATCGCATCAGATGTGAAATCTGAAGTTGCATCGGGACGCTTCTAGTTAGTCACCTAATCATAGATTTTTCTGTAGATCGTAATTATTCAAGGAAATTTAATGGATTCGCGGATCTTTTCCTAGACAGGGTTTACCCGAATACATCATAAGCCCGGCAGGCCACCAGGCTTTATTTGCCCCCGCTCCTTTTTCTAAGCAGTTTCTTTATTTATAGACGACACATTGAACTGGGTTCAAGTGTGTGTGCACCAATTGTGCCACCTTGCACCTACACATTGGCCTCGTATGGCATTATTTCCAAATTTTGATGCCTGATCGTGCACTTTAAAGTTTTTGTAACTTTTAATATTTTTTAATACAAAAACACAGTGGGCCATTGGAGGACTGAACTTGCATCTGTACCATCTGGCTTAGCAGGTTTTCTGAGGGAAGCCCTGATAGACATCTGAAATAAAATGAATACTGGGAAGTTGAAAAAAAAAGAAAGCTTGAGGATGAGCATTCTGATTCTTTAAGCTTTTTTTTTTTTCTAAACATATCTTCATATGCCTTGGAAATGTAAGGCAGACACACAAAAGTGTTATTGCATTCTATAGACAATAACACTAGACAAGAATCTTAGCAGATGCACCTCATGAATGCTTCGTGTGTCTCTTTCTTTAACCAGATGACTCCTTCCTGGTTTACCCAACAACATTTATTAAATGGATTATAGCGTAAGCGGTTTATTATGTCGTTACCACCCTAATGGTTCCTGTAAACTCTACCTGGGAGGTTAAATATCTCTTCTAAGAACAAATCTTCAGCACTGAAACCCACACTGTCACATCTATGTGTGAACACCAGGTGCTAAAACCACACAGACCTGCTTTTTCTTCTTGATCTGGTTATAAACCAAGGGTGAAGACGCTGCCTAGGAGATGCCACGTGAGATACAAACTCAACCAACTTTTTTTTAAAGCACATGCATTAGTGGTTACCTAAAAGTAGGTGAAGTAGAATATTTTGGGGTTGTTTTTTTTTTTTTATTCATTTGTTTCAATATTAATGCTGATCCAATAAAAGAAAGTGCACAGTAGTCCTCCACAAATTCCCCACGCATGCTGAGGCTGCTTTTTCTCTACTCAAAACACAGGAAACTCAACTTGAGCACACAGGAAGCTTGCATCTAAATGCCCAGGAATGAGCCAACTCCCACTCAAAAATGACACAGTTGCTGTTCAAACATGTGAAAGAGAGAGGCGAATAGAGGCCAAACTAAGCCGCCTCGCTGCAAAGGGCATCAAATGTAGATTTCAAATGTTAAATGACCCTAAATGTGTCCTCACTGACGTCTAAGCATGGAAACTGTTTCATACGGAGCTGGAGAGTAGCAAACAACCGACACAGATGTTCTTTCTCTGAATCGGTCAACAAAGATCAGCTCAACAAAACTGTACTGGGAAATATTTACATATATGACAGCAGCTGACCACAGTGCAAATATTTCCAGCTGTGAGTGTCGCGATTAATGAAAAGCTGTTAGACAGAACAAGTTTAAAGTGTGTGCGTTCGCTGCTCCAGAACTGCTAGATAGGCATTTCAAAGTTGAGTCTTAATCTAGTTTCAGCCAAGCAAAAAGGCCATCTGTGGGCTGCTCCACCATAACTGGAGCAATAATGACACTCAGATGTCTTTCATTAGGGCCCAGACTTAACACTTTAACTCGGGGCTGCTATTTCCGTCCGTCGCTGCAGGAGAGGAAAAGCGGCGCAGAGTTTAGCAGTAAGCACTCCACAGTTACACATATTTCCTCCAGGGAGCAGTGAAGGAAAACATGTCATGGGAGATTATCAGGAGTCAGCAATGTATTTCAATATCTGCTAGATGTTAAACAGAACAGTGGACCTCTGTAACTGTCCTTAAACCTTTTACATTTTCTGACATTGATGGATATTCAGACATTAACTAGTAGAAGCCCGTGTGTGTGTCCCTTTTGATACATCATTTAGACAACAGGAAAGAAGGGGGGGAAATTCCAGTAAGATCTTAGAAAACGCTCAGTATTTGATTACACATATGGAAAGAAAATCTAATCAACCGTTAATGTTGAGTTGATAACATTTGTATGACATTATGCGTTCAAATAATACTAGAGATAGAAAATATTCCATCATTTATAAGTGAATAATAAATGCTCATTCTGTTGTGACAGTTTAGAAAGTTACTTTTCATTATTACGCCATTATTTTACAGTCAGTAGGGAACAATTTATCAGCCAGCCGACATATTGCTGTACCCCTGCTAATGGTCACTGCGTTAGGTGGTATTTTCATAAACGGCCTGCTAGTTTCTACACAAATCACTTGGTAATCAGCCGGTGTTACCACAAGATAGTGGTAATCCTGTTTCTGTAAACTTGTTTTTCAACTGCCCAGAAGCAGCAAAGAAGCTTGTATTGTTAGTCGGGCAAATCTGCGGTACGCTGTGAACCCGGATTCCAATAACTCTTTAAAAAAAAGAATAACGTGCTGAATATCACAAAAAAAAAAAGAGTATCATACTGCTGAATGTGAGCTGACAGGTAAGTTAGATGAAAAAGCCCATCACAACCTTATCATGGATGATACAGCCATTTCAATCTGTAGAGACTCACAAAGAGAGAAACAGCAGTTAGACAATTTTAATGGACCGAGAATTTGGCGCTCGGACACCGGCAGAAGACGTGCGTGCTGAGAATCGCTGCGAGCTTGAATAATCGGCTCGAGCGGAGCTCAGGTAGGTCTTCCCCCGGCCCGGTCACTGGTGGTGGAGCGGAGCTTGGAGAGAGGAGTCTTGGTGGGAATCTGGAGACTTCTGGGAACTGA
>CAEGAE010014236.1:0-34658 GCA_903067095.1 Girardinus metallicus | reverse complement strand
AAAAAAAAAAAAAAAGATGAATGATTAAAAAAAGGTTTTTTTTTTTGAAAAAAAAAAAAAAAAAAAAAAAAAGGGAATTTTGTATGCTCAAAGGGCATTGTTGGGGATTTCTCAAAAGGCCCCCCCCCCCCCCCCCCCAAGTCTTTTTCTGCCCATGGCTCTATAAAATATTGGTTCAGCTCTGTCTGAAAGTAAACATTAAGATACTGAAACTGTAAAAAAGGAGCATCAGTTGCATTGAAGTAAAAGTTGTGAGAGTTACACCTAAAACCCAAGGCATTCCCTTTAGAACAATTGTCATTTTCCCACCAATCCCCTCTAAATTAAACATTGTAGGTATCACACGTGATACCTACTGCAAGGGTTCAGAATTGCAAATTAATACCCCAACAAGTATTCCAAATGTTGTTTAAATTTGACCGGGGCAGTAGAGGAAAAAGCGGGGAGGGGATCTCGCCATAGCTCTGCGATGTTTATGCTGGATGGGGGAAATTTCTGTGCAAGCTGAGCAGACGATTCGGCCACCGGTTCAGTTCAGTCAGATTGCTTTATTGTTACCAGCTGTTGGGTCTGAGGCGCACACAACTCACCTTTCGCTCCGCGCGGCTGCGTTTCGGAGTCGACTCAGGATGTGATTTTACAAACGCTTCAGCAAAACAATCAGCTGACCGCTACCTGCCATTCAGCTGACGCTCAAAGAGTAACTTTACAGTGGGTGCTGGCTCAATTGTCGGGGGAAAGAATGGGGGTGAACTATATCCTCAGCCAACATTACTCCGAGGTTGCGTGTCGACCTTTAATAGACGCTGCTGTGCTGATAGTTGCCCCCTGCTCCCTGAAACTGCAGACAACCTGCTGCAGACACCAGCTGCGAGGCCTCAAAATGACACTTCTCTGGCCCTTCATGCTCTTAGAATCGCAACAAATCACTGTCATGTATACAGTGCAATTTCTAAACTAAGCAAACTTGTTATAAAAAGGGGGGGAAAGAAAATAAATAAAATTACCTGCTTTGTTATTCAGGAAGCACAAAAATCAATGAAAGCAGCATCATAGCCCTACACTTACTACTGTGTGCGTGTGTGTGCATCAGTTCTTACCCGAAGTAAGCTGTGGTTGGTCCAGGCAAGCTGAGAAGATGCACTATAACTGTGAACGATAACCATCCCAGGAGTAGGTGTCCATCCAGCATTTTGCTGCGGCTCCAGGGCAGATCATTTCGTTTCTCCTGAGTAGCTGTGTAAAATCCCTTGTTGTAAGCTCAACACTTCTTATACAGAGAGGCGCTGTGCGCTCCTCCCATGAACAGAGAGAGGGGGGGGGAGGAGAGAGAGGCATGGCAATACTGCACTGATTCACAATTCCCTCTCAGGTTTCGCTGAGATTATTCATCTCTCGGTTTGACTTAATGTATGATTAGTGCGACAGCTTCCTCTCTGTGGGACTTTTTAAGCTCTGCACAGTTGAGTTTGATGATTTATGTCAGGCTGAGATTAACTGGACTTTTTAATGAAACGCTTTCAGTGACAGTTTGTTTCCAGGAAAGTGTAAACCGGTACAAACAGATGCAATGCTGTTAAAGCATATAAGATATAGTTTTGTTGTTTTGGGCAGATACAGAGAAAATCAGTGTAGCTCCTTATGTTATTTTATTTATTTATTTATTTATTTTGTCTGATTTTCCATTTTCCATTTGTTCAATTGTACTAGAATTACTCAAATATTGAACAATGCTTTTCTTCATATCAGATTAAATTAACTTTGTATTTAAAGCACATGTTGAAATTGAAGTTGCCCTCAAAGCCATCACACTAGGGAGCTATGTCTTCATTTGTCCTATGCAATATATAGAGTAAAATATTAATCTAAGCCATAGTTTTATGTTCATAAAAGTAAGCTCAACTTATTTAATCTGGCTAAAACATTTTATATGTAGAAATTACGATAAATGAAAAGTTAGTACTAAAGTCAAAATAGTTCTGGAACACAATCCATTCCCTTTGCAGTGATCGTACCCCAGAGAAGAATTAAAGAAGACCACGGATGTTGCCTTCAGCTGTTTCCACTGCACATACATATTAAGGTATATTTGGTGTTAGAACTATTAAAACAGATGGGGGGTTCACTGTACTTTGCAGAAATGTTGCAGTTACAACTTCTACCAGTTTAGCACATTTGGAAATTCCAGTGCTAATTCTTCTTTGTACCATTGTTCAAGTTCAGTCAGATTGGATGGAGAGTGTCTGTGAACACCAGTTCTCTGAGAATCTCAAATAGTTTTAGACCTGGACTTTGACTGAGCCTTTCTAAAACATGAGTATGTTTTGTCTAAACCTCTTACATCATATCTCTTTCTGTATGTTGTGGTTGCGTTCTCGCTTAAATGCATACCTCTCAACCAGTTTTACATCTTTGCATCCTCCCACAGTTTTGCTTTAATATTGCCTTCTTTTTATCTCTATCTACCTTCCCATCTTCTCCGACCAATGTCCCTGTCCTTGCTAAAGAAAAGCATTCCCACTGCGTGATGCTGCTACTGCCACATTTCATATTGATGATGGAGGGTTCAGGAATATTAGGATACTAATTTCTTTTGTTCAACCTCTCCTCTACTTTGTCCCGGCACGTCTGTTGCCTTCTTCGGTCTTCAGTATTCTGCTTTGAGGCCTTCAAGAAGCAGCTGTATTTATATTGAGCTTAATTTTCACACATCATGTCAAATCAGATGGTTGTATATGATTTTATTTAGAAGTACAAGAGAGGGTGCATTGCTCTTTTACAAAATCCCAGTAAAACAATTCTGATTTGTTTCTTGTATTGTGACAAACTGTGAAATATTCAAGAGCTTTTGCAAGTGACCATAAGCCCCAATGTTGTCAATAAGTTGTTTTAATTTCTTCAAAAGTCAGAGCGTGTTTCAGAAAAGTCTTTAGATTATGTACATCTAAGCACAAGAGATAGTGCATCAGTTCCCACACGGAATAGAAAGCCAGTTCATAACAAGGTGAATTTTCTCAAGAATAACTGCAGGCAGTTCTCAAGAAATCTGAATGAAATTAAGATTAAAAACCTTTAATTACTTCACAAAAAAAGCACATTGAGCAATGTATTGGCAAACTATCAGCTCTCAAGGCAAATATTCTGAACTCTTTGGCAAGTCAGCTCCTGAACAGTATTTACTCTTCCTACGCATTTGATTGCATAAGATTTAGAATTACCAAAACCTGCATTTATTGTCACAGTCAGGAAACTGTAATACGCATGTTCTGCTCGCTCATTTAGATTTGTTTTCAATTTCAATTTTGAAACTAATATTTTGAGTTAGTGTCATATCAGGAAGCAGAACCAAAGCAAGGCACATTTACATAGTTTAGAAATTTAATTTTATATGAAGATGAAACTGATCGCATAATTTCCTGGTAACATATCTTGATAAAAATGTTTTTTGTCTAAGATAGCTCTTCTTCAGTATTGCATAAATACATTTCAATTAGTTAGTTAACATGATTTTTGCTGGTACACACCTTGAGTTTTGCCATGAAAACACAGAGAGGTATCTGAACTTGTGCAGAATCCAAGATTTTTCAGTTACACTTGGTGATTTCAATCATATTTATCAAGGTTAAACCATATGTTGATGATGTAAAACTTTATTTTGATGGTTCAGCATGGTAAATCTCTTTCTTAAAATTTTAAATTACATTTATTTAGTCCCATTTTGTTTGTCACTTTTAATTTATTTTCAATTCTTCTTGTGTGTACAGTTGTCTGTGTGAGCACAAGGTGTGTAAATCTTGTCACAAATGTACACCCACAAAACCACTCTTGGATTCCACACAATACTTGGAATTTGTGTCCAAGTAACTGTTACCTCAAACAGTTTGTTTGAGGTTCTAAGGTTAGGTTGTATGAGAGCTTTATTTGGTAAATTTTTTGGTTTTGTATTCTCTGCTGGTTCTTATGATTTTCTGCTGAGTTTCCATTTGAATAATGTCATGTCTGTGCAGTTTTGCTCCCACTTATCCATGCCATGTTTAAAGGAATAGCAAATTTACTTCTGCCAATGCACATTGCCACTGTCATGCAAAAACTTTGTATATACATTTCAGTCATTTTTTCCTATGAATATCAATAAGTCACCTTTCACATCTGTCCATGATTCCCCACAAAAGTATCAAGTGAAACATAGAAAAAGTCCATGCGACTTTGTCCAAACAGAGACAATTTATATTTAGATTTAAAAAAATGTTGTTCAATATACAATTTCATATTGACAGATCAGTAATTGGAAGCAATTGTTGTTTCCTTGAGTATAATGACTACCCCTAACCTTTCACGGCTGCAAATAAAAAAACAAAAAAGAAAAAACAATGCATCAATTATGTTACAAATATATATGTATACCAGGCAATGTTTCAATGTTCATGATTTGTTCAAAAAATTTCACTAAATGCATAAAGAAATTGCTATTTTGTAATGTATCTGAATTCATGGGATTTATATGAGGATGGCAATACATATTTAAATGTACTGCCTTCTTTCAGTTCCACACATGATGATGTCTATAGTTTTACTAAAGATTAGTGAAATAAAAACAGCTAAGCTTTTAGATCCCACGAAGATGTTTTTTTGCATGATTTTGCATGTTCAGCTCATGCTCAGCATCCATTTAAAAGCCCATACAGGTGAACACATGAAAGCCCAGGAATGTTGTGTTTTTCACCATTATAAGCTTGTCAGTCAGCTTGTGGGGCAGTTATTCAAAAGCCCCACAGGCCCTCAGTAAGAGTTGTGCTTCTTAATAACACCTGGTGTTAAGGAGATCAGCGGGAGGGTTAGTCAGTATATGACAAGAATGGACACTAATCCCAAGCAATACCCACTGGTCCTGCATGTCTCTCGAGTTGGATAATTGATTCCCACACCCTTCTTAAAACAACCTCGCCTCCTCTTCTCAGGCCCAGCAACCTAGAAAACAGAGCTTGTTATCGTTTGGTGTCGGGTGAGCACAGTTGCAAGGACAGCAGTGGATCGTTTGTAGTGTATGTGATTGAAATTTGTTAGGTAATAGACACTAATCTCTTAAGGTTGTCAGGGATTTTCCCTCACTTTTTTTGGAGATCGTACCTCTTTTTTTTCTCGTTTTTCCTGCTTCTCTCACCCCCTGTCAGACTAATATAACTACCAGAGAAACCCACCCATCGTTATGAGAGTTGGAAAGTCAGTTCTCTTTCAGCTACAAAAGAGGCCTGAATACTTGCCTCAGATTAATGCCCGATTGCTGCAAGGTTTCTCTGAGCCCAGAGGTTAGCCCATGCTCCAGCCATTGAAGTGAGATGGACTTGACTAAAGAGCAAATATGAGGTTTTAGGTGTTTTCTTGGAAAGAATAATCACCTTAAATGAAATTCAAAACTTTTCAGTGGTATGACAGGCTATATAGTTTGACAACTGTAGTATACATGAAATATTCTCTTTGTCGCTACAGATTAAACAAGTAAAAGGATTTGAAAAGATGCAGATTATTATTGCAAGACAGTGTTTATCTTGTACAAATTGATTCATCATGTGAATTTCATGAAAATTATAGTATTGTGTTGTAGATCAAACATTTTTATGAGCAAGGAGCAAAGATCAAATTCCGTCTCCCGCTCGTCTCCTCGTGCTCTCTTGTATTAGCCTTGGTCTGACCTTGTCTTGATATCACTTCCCTGGAGAGGAATGCAAACCGTATCCGTCCAAACCCAGTTACCACCAAACTCCTCATTCTCACCATCTCTACTCCAGTGAAGGGCGATATGATCTTTTCCATGTACCAGACATAATTTGTGGCTTAGGTTTGGAGGCTGACGGTGCGTCTGCGCCGCTCTGCTGTTTCAGGCGTCGAGGCGCAGTATCCACTACAGTTCACAGGCTGGAAAAAAAAAAAAAGAGTTACTGGAGAGGAACTGAAGTTGTTGTTTCTGAAACTATACCACAGATCTCCACCTTCGGAGGGTCTCCAAGATGATTACTTATGATATAATACTTGCCTTATTCATACAGCATTTCTGGTGTAAAACCGCCTACAGTACCTTGCAAAAGTATTCATAGCAGTTGCTAATATTTTTTCATGGTACAACCTCACTTATTTTGTTGAATTTTTCTGTGATAGTTCAGCAAAATGTACCACATTATTGTGTAATGGAAGATAAGCTTTTCAATTTTTTTAATTTTTTATGTATATATTATTTGCATTTGAATTTAATCCATTGTAGGCAATACTTTGTGGAACTAACTTTTTCTGCCCTACCAGAAACAAATATTTTGGGGTATGTTTCAACCAGATGTTCACACTGGAAGACAGACACAAGTCTTCTTCCAGGTTTGCCATTTATTTAGCTCCATCCATCTTCTCAATATGTCTTGTTTCTGACACTGCTAAAAAAGTAGCATGATGCCATGTTTCACCTGGTTTATCACATTGAAGATCACCGTTACACATGGAGCTTTGCATGCAAGCAAAAAGTTCCAGTTTTGAACTCATCTGAACAGAATATTTTGGTGATCTACAATTCTTCAGTGGAAAGAGTAGTCATCTTCCAAATGGAAAGTTATGGGTTATATTTCAACTTCCTCCTCAGCTATATGTTGCTGATGCCCAAGGCGAGCCACTTAACACCAAGCTGTGTACTGATCTCTGTATCTATGGGTGACTGTGTGTAGATTTCTAAGTGAGGATGGATGAATATGACTCTCGTGTGAAAGTGCTTTCAGTGATTTGTATGACCAGAAAAGTGTGGTTTAAGTTTAATCCATTTATCATGTCTCCTGTCTCCTCTACATGACTTGTGTCAAACTAAGCAGGACTTCTTGCAGCTTTCTTCTTGCCAGTTTTCTAAATAGGCGACAGTTGTTGACCGAATGACTAAAAGCCCTTACAACACATTCTCTCACTTCGAATGTGGTTGAGATTAACAGGAGCCGAGTAAAATAGCACATCAATGTTTGAAATTTCTGTTTGTAAAAAATGTTGACAGCATTGTATCAATTTCATTCCACTTTACAACAATTTTCAACTTAATCTGTTTGTTACCTAAAATCTAAATAAAATATGGCAGTTTGTGACTGCAATGTGAAAAAGTTCAAGGGACATGAACACTATTTGCAAAGCACTGTCAAACACAGTAATTGAACTTAATCCTAAGATGCTTTTGTAGCAGAGATAATCTTTTGTGCATGCACATTTTCTTGTGAAGTGTTGACACAAATTGTATTCAAGCATGTAGAGACTTGTTGGTTATTAAACCAACCAATCAGGAGCTACATTTAAGTTGCTGCTGCTGCTGTGTAATTGGAATAAATCTAAATCATAGTAAAATAGAGATTCAGTTTTTTTTATGTCTTCTGATTTGTTTTATGAAGAAAGGCACTGAGTGGGTAACATTTTACAAATATGAGCTCACATTTCTTTTGCTTTCTCGTAAACAGTTACATTAATATAAAACCGCTGTGGGTTAGGTATTGTCCTGCCCCAGCTGCAAGATACAATCCTGTCATGGTTTCTGAACAACCTGTGAAACACCCTGCCTGAGGGCTGTTTGCAGAATTGCACTTTTCTCTTTGGCCTTGAACAAACACAGCCGCTCTTTCGCAGCGTCTCACTGGCGAGAGCATCCATAGTGACACAACACAGTCTCAACAGCACCGTCAGTGGTCTGTGCGGGGAAACCTCAGGTAGATATAAAATGAACATGTTGTGGTTTCGACCAGCAGGTGCTGTTGATGGAGTGGTATGATCTGCCTTACGTAGCATTAATGAAACAAGACAGGGTCCGACTGAGCAGCTGCACCCTGCACAGCCACCCTTTTTGTTGATTGTAACCTGGGATGACCCAGAAGAGACTGTGACTGCAGGAACAAGAGAAGAAGCGAACAGAAAGAAAGACTTTCTTACTGTTCACCATAGTCGTAAAAACTGTACTTTAAGTTTACGTGTGATATTTTCCCTGAAGCGCAATAACATTAACTCTTACATTCCAAGAACTAAAAGAAACATCCTGTCCATTTCAAGATGAACCTTTTGAGAGAAAACAGTTACTATAGGATTCAAAGGTGGACATGCTGCCACAACATGGCTGGAGATGTATGCAATGTTCAGTGTACTTTATTAGGATTCTGTGTGAAAAATTAGCAAAAAACAGCACACAACTGTGAACTTTGAGAACTAAGAGGTCAGTTTTAGAGCATTAGAGAATAAGCAGCATTATAAAGATACAAGAACTCACCAGATTGGTCATGAATAAAATTGTGGACAGTTTAGATGACAAAACAACATAGCATTAGTCAATCCATCAATTGGAAGTGGAAAGAATATGTCCCAACCACAAGCCTGATGACCCGGATGAAGGCCACAAGCTGAAACTCAGTGGTCTACAGATGAAGTTGTTCGAGTGTTGCTCTAGTCTTCACCAGGGGTGGGCAATCCTGGTTCTCGAGGGCTGGTGTCCTGCAACTCTTAGATGTCTCCCTGGTCCAACACACTTGAATCCAATAGCTAAATCACCTCCTAAGTGCAGTCAAGTTCTCCAGAGTCCTGTTAATGACCTCATTATTTGACTCAGATGTGTTGAAGTAGAGATACGTCTAAAAGTTTAAGGAGACCGGCCCTTGAGGCCTGGAGTTGCCCACCCCTGGTTTTCACCTTATCCAATTGCAAATCTACCAAAACATGTCGTCCACCTAAAGTGAAAAGCAGGACAAGGAGAGCATTGTGTTAGTTTTAATTGTGAAAACTAACACAGTTTAAATTGTTTTGCCAATAACTATTTGTGTGGTCAGGTTCGTCTTATTTTTTGTTTTTCTGCTGAAGTCTGATAAAACATGTGTTATAATTGGCATTCTTTAGTCTTCTACAAACATTAAGCTTTCTTGTGAAGATCTCTAACTGACAAATCTGTTGAGTTGCAGTTTACTCTCAAGATAATTTAAGATTGTGCACATGACGCACTCTATGTGTGTTTTAGTGGTCAAACCCAACAAATGTGATGTCAGACTTTTCCAGGGAATCAAGATTTGAAATGGTCCACCACAATTTTCCTCATTATCTGAAACCTTTCAGGCTGTATTACCAAGAGGCCAGATAGGGATGTCGACGCCTGTTGTAATGCCCATCCTGCAGATAAAGTGTACACAGAGGCAGAATCTTTGCTTCTTTTCCCATGCCTATAGGCTATAGAGGGGAGAGAGATGTTGTTTCCACGTGTGAACTCACAGCCGATGGAGGCCAATTTGTCATCAAGTGAGAGTTTTATTTTATTTTCTCAAGAATCTGAAGCTGCAACACAACACATGAGATGGCAGATCAGAAGAGCCCATCCTGATGCAAAAACTCCATTCTGTTCTTGACCTAAGCACTAAACACCATGAAATTATTATTATTATTTTGATGATAAGGTCTAAAAGGATATAAGCCTAATTTGACTAGATATTCAGAGGGATTTTATTTACATTTCCTTCCAGATGTGTTCCTTTTTCATTTCTGGCCATAACTGAAAGACTAGATTGTAATCTATGGCTGAAAATTATATTAGAATTACCTTAATGTATCAGAGAAAGCTGCTAGGAATTCAAATGATAGTCTGCACCTGTTTCCCATTTAGTTGTTTTTTATTTCAAAGCACATAAGTGATGATGAGTCTGACTAATGCTACTACAATGCTGACATCTAGTGGTGCAGTCACATTTACACACAAGCCTTGCAGAACACAGTTCAGTTTTTCCCTAGAATTTTTTTTCCCAACTCATAAACACATTCCGGTGCACAGAGGAGTATTAACAGCTTGCTAACACGTCAGGAAATTATTCATGGAGAACCGAGTGAAGTAATGAAAATGTGATTTGTTCAATATTTTTGTACCGCATGATGTTATTCTGGCTGTTTAATGTCAAACAGAGGGCGTCTCACTGAAGGCAGTGGTGCAGTGAAATGACAAGACGTGCTGGTTGGCCACCACTAAATGACATCAGTGTCCCCGTGAGGTCATGTGGCCACACAGAGGAGACTTGATGTTCTCCTGTTTTCTCAGTGAAGGTGAGCTGAAAGGAAAGCATGCAGGGAGCAGGGTGTGAAAGCAAGTTTGTTTTTTAAATGAATACATTTCTAAAATCTGGTAATTCGGTAACTAAATATGACAAAAAAGGGTGGCAGAAAATCCAACTTCTTATATCCCATAGGAATATGCACTAACTACTGCACAAGATTGTTCTTATTCAATTTAATTTGCCCTTGGGGGTGTTTAAAAGGAAGAAAACACACTTAGCTGAGGTACTCACTTTCTGATTTGCACCCATCACTATTTCTCGAATACCCTGATTATGTAGCAGTTTTTTTTTCACTAAGTTTCTTGCAAAACTATTTCTGTGCCTTCAACTCTTTTTTCTTTTTTATTTTGTCATGTTAAAACCACAAATGTCAGAGTATTTTATTGAAATTTCATGTGACAGACCAACACAAAGAAGTGCCTGATTGTAAAATAAAAACCAAGATTGGAAAACACTCCATCCATCTTCCCATCAACTCTGCTGATGGGAGTTCAGGAGTGGAACGGTGATTCACAAGCAACTCCAATGCAAAAATCAACAATCTGCACAACCCAATGATGTTTGTATGTAAAACATATATACCTATTGTCTCTTTCGTGAAATAACAGAATCATAAACTAGCAAAAGAGGAAATATTCCAGAATTGCAGAAGTTATTTCAAACCAGGAGCCTTAAAAAACGATTTTACTATGTATAGGATTACCCACCAGATGGCAGTAGCTTCCAGCCTCACACCACCTGTTGAGACGTCTGGACATCTGTGGGCCTCACCAGGACTTTCCTCTCCCAGGCGAATCAATATCAAGATTTTTTTAACGAAAATTTCTGTTAAAGTAGAGAGTAGTTGAATAGTGGAAATAAGACTTGGTGGAATAAAGATAGAATCAACAAGTAAAGAAAATGAATAGTTATAATGTTTTTTCACTGCATCAAATAGAATAAACTTGACCAGTTTGCTGAGCGTGACAAACATACCGTGAGGGGATCAAACATCCATGAACTGTAAATCTTAAAGAAAAAAAATTACTTACAGTCCAGATAAATTTTACAGCTCAGGAAAACTTGGTTTGCTGCTCAGCTGAGAAATAAAAAAACAAGCAGTGAAAATTTAACAAATTACAAAATAACAATAATAAAAAAAAAACAAGTCAATGACAGATAACCACTTATCCGTGCAAAAGTAATAAGGCAAAAAATAAATAAATAAATCATTAAAACTCCGGATGACTAAGCCCAACGGTGACAATATGACTGCCCACGTATTATGCAAAGTTTGAGGCTTTAACTTTAGATGCGGATCAAATAAAGTGTAACTATGAATGAGCATGTATACAAACAGATATTTAATCAGTCCTGAGATTTCATATTTTTCCAGAGTATATATTTTTTTATAAAACAAAAAAATATACTTTGCTGAAATTCCAAAATAATACTGGTTCAAATCTTAATTATCCAGAACCTATCTGTTCTGAGAGTTTCAAGACATAAACTTTTAAAAGAATGCTTCGTTTTTCAGTTAACATATTTCAGATAAACTGTTAAAGCTTTCATCAGTTTATGGGCACATTAGTATTGCCATTATGTCTTTATTCAAATAAAACGTTACATAAGACGCATTAAAAATACAGGAACAGTAATAAAATATGTTTTCTTTGATCTATTAAATCTGTACATTCCCTTCTGTTGCGTAATAGGACATTAACTTTAATATGAAGAAAAGGACCAGCGCCTACAAAGAAGAGACCGACCTGCCTATCATTAAATCAGTCATCAGTATAAACGCATGTCTGCACCGATTTAAATTCAACAACTTTTCCGAACATTTTTTTTTTTTTATTAAACTGAAAAAATAAAGTAATAAAAAGGGAATAATAGTGTGTGACTTTAAACTTTGTCCCCTTTCACATATCAATCATAAAGACGTCAATGCCTCTTGAATAAATGAGAAGGGGGCATTGGGAAGTTCTCAACTTCTCATTTTACATTCATGACAAACAGGCACAATTAGAGGACTGAGGCTCCCTAATAATGACTCCCGAGCAATTCACACATATTTATTTCTACATTTTAGAAGCTTCAAGCCAGGGAGTGAAATCCGGACAGGTTGTTATAGCTACGCAATCCACAGGGGTTCCGATGTCTATTTAAAATCCAGAGGACCCTCCCTCTCTCCTTTAAACAACATTATATATCACACACACACACACACTGCATGCTAATGCCAGCAATTCTCAGTGAGCACTAAAACACATCTTAAAATTAGCTCATTCCGGCTGACAAGGCAACAGAAGGAACATATCATCAGAATTTCCCCTTTGGCAATACCTGCTGATTGGGTCCTTAACAAAAAAGCAAGCGGCTTTTAACTTTTAATATTTGGCTCCTCAGTTCTGCCACCAGCACTCGCGATAGATTGAAAGACTTTTTTTTCCCCCTGCGATTGTTTTAAGACTGAAATAAAAATCCACCAGCTAGTAGTTATTTTCCATTTTTTTTTTATTATTTTTTTTTTTATTTATTTTTTTTTTTTGCTTCACTCTTCAGTTCAGTTGTGGTGCGCGGATGAGCGCGCGTGTTGGCGTTCTGCTGAAGAGGTTTTGCGAAACTTTAAGGATGATATACCTTGGATGTTTCCTGCTGCTGTGTGGGCTTACGTATGTCATAGCAAGCTATCCCATCTGGTGGTAAGCTTTATCTTAATTTTTTTTTTTACACTTTAAACAAACGGCGACGTGATTTTTGTTGTTGTTGTTGAAATGCTGAGAAGCGTCTGATGGTCAGCGATCCATGTGCGACAGTTTGAGCGGTTGTAGTTTCAGTTTGTTTTCTGACAGCAGCCGGACTCTTACGCACAATAATGATCCGTCAGCTTCACCTTAAGCAGATTTAGAAAGCCCGCAATGAATGCTCTTGTTGACTTTGTTGTTAATAATTAGTTATTAATTCTGCTTATTGTTTTATTATTATTATTTATTTGATCTAACTCATCATGGAAATGTGTTAGAACTTACCAGGTGCGTGTCCAGAATGTTTTAAAACTGGGGCAGGCAGGTGGTGGTTCATTGGCACACCAAAACAAAAACCCAGAACAGCATTTTGGGAGTTTAATTATGCTGTCACTAAAGATGTGGTGCAGAGCAAGTAGTGAGTGAGCAACAACTAGCAAATACATACATTATATAAATAAATTAATTAATAAATAAACAAATAAATGTTACAACTCATACACTTGTCCTCTTGTGTCCTGAAGAGATACTCCCATAAAAAATAATAAATGAAAAATTGCAAATGAAAAAACTGTCCTGATAAATAGGTTTCAGTGTAGGGGCCTGCAAAATGTAGAGCTGGCCTTTGCCCACTTTGCCATTGGAGCGACTAAAATAAACACAAGTTGACAAAAATTTATATTTCTCTTGACATTTCTAATCAATTCTAATTCTAAAAATATTGGCCTGTATTTGTGTGAGAATTTGATTGTCAGAGAACAACATGGGTCTATCCAGTTTTTATTTTTGGGGGTGGGGGTGAGGAGGAGGTCATTAATGTGTCACTGGCAGACATTGAATCACCTGCTTAAATTTGGGTCTCTATTCAAACGTACATGAACATGGGTTGTTCCCTACAAAACATGTACTTAACAATTATTTAATCAGGATAAAGTCTATGCTTCTCAAAACAAACTTTCACACAGACATGTGAGTATCAGGTGGCTTCGCATAATGCTTAAGGCATCTGAAGAGAGTTTTTAAGTCCATCTTTTGGTATTTTTCTTGTTGTCTTTCCTCTTTATTCCCTTTTTTAAAATGATTCCAACTGTAAAACCAATTCTTATTGCCTCATTTGCACAGTTGCAGTCATTTGTTATATATAATGTGAAACAAATGGAAGGTTTTGAGGAAAATTTATCAACAATAACACAAGAGATGCACTGATCAATCAATCAATGAGTCAATCAAATTTCTTTTAATAATCTGTTTGGTGATGGGCATGTCAAATACTGAAACATTTTTTTTTGTACCCTATTTATTTAATACATCAAACTCAATCATTTCCACTAAATTAGGTTTACAGGCATGTTAACCAACATCATGTTAGAATAGAATAGTAGAGAATAGAATAGAATTTTTCATTGAGATTCAATTGATGTAAAGACACTACAAATCTTATGTAGCAAATATAAAGACAGTTTCTAGTTATGTAAAAATAACCATATTTTACATAAATAATAGTAAGATATACAAAGATTTGACACTATATAAGTAAAACAGTGTTAATATTTCTTAGTCCATTTCAAAGATGCTGTCTGTATGTCTATGATACTGATATCATTGGGAGGTCACTTACTTGTCATGTGATCCAGTTTTACTGTGTAGTCTGTAATGTCTCACAGTCAAGGTAATTTTTCAAGATATAATGACTCACTCAAGCAGTTTAAAGATAAAATAAGTGATTCAGTAGTCTGACATATGACAAACTGAATATTTGACCTGCATTTGAATTACTGTGGGTGAATTTATAAAGCAGGATTGAAACTTCAAAAATGCATCTGTTTAGACTAATTAAGATTTCTTACTGCAAACAATTTTAGGCATTAATTGATTTTTTTCACTATTTTAAACTACTGTTTAACCACTAGTAGTGCTTAAAGCAGTGTGCTTTCTGTTCTGTTTCACCACACTGGTTCAAGAGTGGCATGGGCTGTAAAATCAAGACAATAAAACCGAAACCTCTGTGAGTTTGGACTAAATCAGAATTTTTAAAAAGAAAAAAAAACTATTTGTGATTTGAAGCATTTATTTACAAAATAATGAAAAGGATGGTGGGAAAAGGTTTATGCTTTATGGTATTTCTGGCAAGTATAGGTGTCTCAGGAGTAAAGGCTTGTCCAGGGCTCCATTTGAGCAAGAACTATTACTCCAACTGATAATGATGTATAATTAGCTGATTAGGATCTTGGATAAGAAGGTCATCAGGTTCCATCATGCCCAGGAAAAAAAAACTTAATACAACAAACTTTGAAAATTTCACACAATACTTGAAGCCTAAACATATTTTTGAACGCTCACATGGCACTTTTAAGGTAACTAAAAATGATCAACCTTCTCTGTATGAGGGGTCAACATGTGGATATGCTGACAGGTCATGTAAAATAGCAAAGCATTTCCTTGAGAAAGAACAATTACATTATCCTGAATCTTGTCCCAATTCTGTAGTAAATGTGATGGTTTTGTGCCTTTATTTTTGACTTATTTTGTTTCATATAGTTGGTTCTTAGTGTATTTGCATATTTTGCCCTGTAAAATATTATTTATGTATTATGCAGGTAAAAATCTATCTAGATTTGTGCCATTAACTGGTATGAAGATAAGGCAAGGCTTTAAAAAGTTTCAAAGCAACAAAAAAACTGCTGCATACTATTGCTCCTGTTTAGAGTCCTTTTATTCAAATACCAGAGAAAGGGCTGTAGTAATCACTGTTAGAATCAGTGTCAGTTTGTTGCTTTCCCTCCCCCACCTGTTGATGAACACTGCTGATCAGCTGAATTAGAAAAGCCTAATTCAACTTAGAAAAACACAGAGTGGAAATTGAGAAACTGTTGCCAGTCACTGTCATTAAGGTGACCTAGTTCTAAAACTTTTAGCATGTTTTAAGTGAAAGCCGTTGATATTATATATTTTTGTCAGAAATCTCTGTGTACGGTGAAAATATTCTTCCTAGGGAAAGGTTTTGCCATTTTGCTTAAAGGGTGTACCATATCCTAAACCCCCCACTTCAGCATAACATTTTCCACTCTATTTATTTTTATACCATCAGGCTTTGAGAGCTAATGGATGTTACGTCCATCAATCATAGCAGGTTTTGAACAGTAGAACAAAAGATGTCCAGGTTCCAATAAATCATTTAATATTTGGCAATGCTTTAAAACTGGGTGGACCCTAATCTACTTCCATTAATGGATCCCCTGGTGTTCAGGCTGATGAGAAACTAATTACACACTCAGCTGGAAGGAAATCCTGATATAACACTGAGCCCACTGGGTGGATAGATGGGAAAAGAGGAGGAATGCTCTAATCATTTCTATCTTCCAGCATATTTGATTTTGATCAAATTTGTCATCTATTTTTTTGTAATCATTTCTTTAAAACATTTTTTCCATTCCCTACTTTGAAAGAAAAAATCTTGGAAGGCAGGTTTCCACTCTGTTACAGTTCAAATCATGCTGTAAGTGGAAAAATCTGTATGTAAATTTGGAGTTTGGAGAAAGCAACTGCAAAAGCAACATAGAGCCAGTCAAACACATGATCTGATTGGCTGAGTTGCTACCACCAAAATAAACAAAACTCTGACTTACTGACAAAGGAGCAGTAATTCTATAAAACTTTATCTTTTATCTTTTGCATTAGCCTCAGCTGAAATAACTCAGTTCCTTTTGATTAACATTTTCTCTCTGTTTGCAAACAAACATGCAAGATATGTGAAAGTCTTATCTTCAATTTAGGGTTAAAGGGGGATTTATTGCTGGCAGAAACTGCAAAATTTTCAAGTGACCTTCAGACACAGCCTCTGTGCCCATCGTAGTATGTGGCGTTGCAGATCTGCACTAAGGCGGATTCATGTCTGCCTTTTCCCGACCTGCCATGACATAGCCTGGCTGCACCCGCCGCCCTCCCACCATCTTTCTCTAGTACACCCCACCTTAGAAGATAAATACCTGGAGGTGAAAGCTTGCCACACATTCCTTCTCCCAAACATATTCTCTTGATGTCAAAGTCGACTCCAAGGCCCCAGGGCCCATGAGTAAAGTGGTAATTCTGAGGCACCTTGCTTGGGCTTGCTGAAATATGCATTAAACATGCGCTGGTTACACTTAGATTAGAGGGAAAAATCTATTCAGAGTGCAAAAAAAATACATCCCATATATGTTTTTCTTTAAGCTAAACAGTTTTCCGTACCTTAGCCGTGGCTTATTTTATCTCAATACACTGAAAGTCCTTCTCTCTGCACAACAGCAGGTTCGACAAGATAAATTGACTTTTTTTTCCCTGAGGAATTAGAGAGATTAAAGTAAAGACCACACAATAAATACCAAAAATCCACACAACACACAGAAGAACAGCAGTTAGCCTTAAGTGGTTGTTGGAGATGGTCTCCAACAACACTGCTCTTTATGCAACAGTTTTCTGCAAAAAGAATAACAAAAATCATAAATCATCTCTACTGGAACATACCCTGCCTCCTCTCGTAAGCCGTTTCCTAACACAGGAAGGGATGGCACCAACTTACTCTGCTCCACTGAGACAGAAACACATCACATTAAGTCATGGTGAGTTTGTGTGTAATTGTTTAAGATCCGGCAGAGGCTCATGCACAATGGCCTCTTAAAGCACAGATTGAAGGGTTATTAGTTCCTTAAATCAAAGTCGATCACATGTTGCATTAAAACAGCGTCTGAGGTGCTGGTAAGTTTGTGCACAATGATAAAAATTATTTATCACAAGTAGTTTTCTAGAATTCTTGTGAGACAGAACCCAAGTAGGTGGTTTCTACAGGTCTCTGCTGGAAACTATCAGCTGCAGGGTAGACAGATTCACAAAGGCAAAAAAGAGTTCACACAGCAGGAGCGTCTTGTTTACTGATGCTTGCAGCAGACAAAGGTGATTTTGTCTAGAATAATTATCAACTTGTCATTGCTCACTGACTTACTGTATGTCTCAAAGATTACTACATAGACATGTTCCTTCTGAAGGAAATGTACTCTTTCAAGAAAGAACATTTGTAAAAAGCCCATTTGCACAGGCCCTCTACATGGTTGTTGGAACCAATGAGATGCTTGGATTTACCTGATTTTTATATGGTATGCATTTTTATTCTTTACCCGCTATTATTTACAATTTCTCAAAAATAGAAAGACAACTTTAAAATGTTTTGTGAAGTTGAACTGAGATTAGTCACAGACTTCTTGGGAGAAAATCTGTTCAGTATTTGTAGTTCGAAGAAAAATAACTCTGCCTGCAGGCCTGTGTCAGGAACCCGGTAATCTTGTGATCAGTTATTAATCCCTGAACAACACAGAGCAGGTTAGCAGAAAATGAGCAGCTAAGTACACCTTCACCTGCTTTGGGGATACATTCGTAGAAGAGAAGCAAATCCATGTCAATGAGGGGAAAGAGATCTTATATGACCTGCCTGGGTAAGGTATTACCGAGGTCACCAAGAGCAATGAGGCTTGTGAAAGACAGTGAAAACCTGCTCTATTTAGAAAATGAATCTGAGTTCTGAAAAAAAGAAACAAAAGTGAAAATATTAAGGCAAACTCTTCAAATGAGATTTAGTTTACAGTGATTCAACCTATAACTATGTTCACATTTCCTAAAAGACTCAATCAAGTCAATTTAATCAGATAAAAACCAGAAATCAGATATTTAAAGAGTTTTTCAACAAATAATCCCAATGATGTCGACCTTTCATTCACTGGACATTCAATGACATTCAGTTTGGTCCAAAGTTATTCATAACCCAGGTGCTAAAATAGTTTTCTTTGAACCATCAACATTCTTTCTGATAGAAAATGAGAGGCATTTCTCAAAAGACAACAATGCAATAGGACAGACCACCAGTTTTGGGTAATACTTTATTTGACTGTCATGTGAATAAGACTGTCATGACACCATCATAAACATGACATAACACCAGTTATGAACATAAGTAAGTCTTCATGAATATTTATGACTGTTGTCATAAAGTGTGTCTTTGTAAGGACAACTTGTCTTTGTTATGACAACTTGTCATTAACCAAGAAATCATGATCTGACATAAATTTGTTATAAAAGTATTACTGATTACACTTTAAAAATTATGTAGCTTTATGTTATTAAAGCTAAAGTTTAATCAGTAATACTTTTATAACAAATTTATGTCAGATCATAATTTCTTGGTTGATGTCAAGTTGTCATAATGAAGACATTTTGAATAATGTCAACTTTGTATTAAAAGTGTCATGATTTTCCAAATCAAATGGCTTTAAATGCCAAATGTAATAGAAATAGACACTGATAATAAAGATTGAGAGACTTGTAAAGGTGTAAAGGCACAGAAATGCAATCAGTGAGCCAAGTTTACACTTGTTTCTTAAAGCATCTTCCTCAAAGAGAAAAACTACGAGTGGGAGGGGGGGGTCTGTGCTGCTCTTAATACAGTCTCTGAAGTTTCATTGTAGGGTTTACACTCTTATTACCCTAAGCTGACAGCCTGTTAAGTGTGCGGACAGCTAATAACAAGGTGTAGTTTTTCCAAGTTGTCAGCTTAAGGTCTATGAAGACCTCTGGATACGTTGCAGACTTTCATCTTAAACAGAAACAATGTGGTGGCAGGGCTGCAATTTCAATATACATGAAGGGCAGGTGTCTTTGGAAAGGGTGGTTGAAGGGATAAAGGATAGAAACCTAATGGTAGCACTTGATATGACAAATAAACACACACAATCAGATAAACTCAGACATAAGATTACACTGCACAAAGAGGAAAATTACCTCCCACTTCAGTAGTGAGACATCGATTCAGACAAATAGGATAAGAGGATATAATTATGAAAATGTACTGACACTGTGACTTCCTCTCTGCCTGTAGGTCACTAGCAGTGGGCCACCAGTATTCATCAATAGGTACCCAACCTATCCTTTGTGCCAGCATACCAGGTCTGGTGCCCAAGCAGCTGCGCTTCTGCAGGAACTATGTTGAGATCATGCCCAGTGTGGCTGAGGGGGTAAAGATCGGCATCCAAGAGTGCCAGCACCAGTTCAGAGGCCGGCGCTGGAACTGCACAACAGTCAATGACAACTTGGCCATCTTTGGGCCAGTTTTGGACAAAGGTAAACTGTACAGCATGTGTATGTGAATTCAGATTCATGGGTTTGCACTCACTACAGTTTCATGGTCTCATACATAACTTAGATGTGTACTTTTAGGCTTATGGTTGGTAATACTGGGTTAAGGTTGTAACTAATTTGTGGTCTAAAGGCACACAGTTTACAAAAATTAAAAGAAAAAACCACTTGCAACTATCAACTATGGGGATTTGTAGTATTAAAATATGCTTCTTCAAAAGCTAGACTCTGAATCTTTCAGAAATTTTTTTTAAAATATAGTTACATAGACATATAGATAGATATAATAACTTTCAGAGGAAGATTTTTTTTTTGTATCTTTGCACAACTTTCACGAGCACAATGACGCATATAAATACAAAAAAGCCACAAAAAAAAAGCAAATTTGTCATTATTTTGCCCACAACATAGACAGGGTTCCATTGTCGGTTTATAAAGACAAAAATTTAAATCACAACTTAATCAAAATCTCAAAGTATCAAGGTATCAATATTTTTTTTCTCATGTCTAATTAAACAGAAAACAGCTTGTAGATGTGGAGTATTCCAAAACATTAATGATGTTCAACTTCAGTGGCTTCAGTTTGTGTTTCAATGTGTTACACTCTTTGCAAAGTTGATATAAAAGTCTTTAGTTCTCCAAACTACTTTAAAAAAAGGAAAAGAAAAGTGACTTATGGTCTTTCTGAGCTGATTAACTCTTTCATTAACTGTTCTGTTTTCTCTTTGTCTTATATTTGCAGTAGAAAAGCTGCATTCCCTGCGTGCATCATTCATTATGTTGATTCAAATCCTTGTTTAAATAGTCTTGAGACAGAACAAGCTCCGAGGGGCCTATATGCATGAAATGGTGTACACAATTAGCCCAAGGCAAGTTAGTTCTGTCTTGTCTGAGTTTTCTTTGGGAGGGGATCTCCTACAATTTCTGTATTTTCCTTAAAAGACACCTAGGACATGAGATTCTGAACCAAGCTGAATAATACAGTTTTTCTAAAATACATTTTCGCTTCAGAGTATGATGACTTGCATGTAATTGTCTATTCAGGAAATGAGACCACATGCTTTAAGGTACTCAGACAAACAAAAACAGCAAAGAATAAGTGAAAAAGGTCAAGAAAACATGATGTATTATTAAATACATATCTAACAAGAAGCTTTAAATAATATATTTCTCCCATTAGCCTAATTTCACCCTGAAAATATAGCAATTTTCTGTAGTTTTTTTTTTTTTTTTTTCACAATGAGCTTTACAGGGCATTGCAAAACTAATCATGCCCCTGGAACTTGAACTTATACTCACAAACCTCATTGATTTTAAGTGATACACAACACAAACTAGTGCACGGTAGAGGAGTGGAAGGAAAATAATTCACAGCTTTCAAAATATTGAAAAAAAAAAAAAAAAACTGGGCCCGAAAATGGCTCAACAAACTGATAAAGATGCCTGGTTTTGTTATGGGGATGATTGTGAAACCACTGGAGGTGATGATAGAAAGAAGGATTTTACATAAAATCAAGAAAGTTATGGACAGCCCAGACTGTCCTCTTCATAAAACTGTCTTAGAAAGTCTGTTACAAGAGATATTTCCTCCAAGTAGCCATAACCATCTACAATAAATCTTTAAAAAATTTGAAATAATATGAGTTGCAACAAAATTTAATTTAATATATTTTTTTTATTTAATTTGAAAACAGTGTCATGCAGATGTGTTTACCTTCTGTGAAGAGAAAATTTTCAGAACTGCCATTCACTGAAATAAAATCAGAAAGATTTTTGTTGTATATCTCTATCATTTTTGCAAGTCTACAGCCTAAAATCTCCCCCACTTTTCTTTTCAAAATAGCTGGCACAGATTTTCAATAAAATTGTGCCAATTATAAGTTTTGTTTCAGCACATGGACCTTTGGCACAGTCTCATATATTTTACAGGTACTCGACTCCATAAATAGTTTCACCTCTGAGCAGATTTTCTCCCCCTGCTGAAAAAGAACAACATTTCAGACAGAAATTTTATGGCTCACAGTTTTAATCCCCATCTCAGAGCTGAACACTGAAAACAAGTAGTTGTTTTCCATTTAGCAAATTCACACATAGAAGAGAAGATGCGAAAACATTTGATAATCATTTCTGACAGCATGTACTTATGTTTGACTTATACTTGGACAATCAGCAATGCAAGATACTTGCTGACATGGAATAATAATTATGGCTTACCAAAATGAAATAAATTCCTGAACAACTCTTACTTTCCATCTATGCCCAAGGGGATATAGCTTGGTTGTGTGTTATTGCACAAAACTTAGTTTCCAGTAAGCAACTATTTCCTGCTTTATTACAGATAACCTACACCTCATTTGTTGTTTGATGCTTTGCCTGATGTTGTTATAAATGCTGCTTGGCATGTTGTTTTCAAGAAACATTTCTAAATTTAAATTCAATTTTTTTTGTAGCTTCCTAGATGCACTGGAGGCGTTTATGTTCTTTCTCTTCCATGTAGCTTCTTGTGCTTTCTAAAACAGGATTAAAAAATGAGACAGGATGGTATGCATTGTGGATGAGGGTGGGAGATCTAAACTTGGCAGCTAGTTTTCTGAAGACCGATGCAAATGTGGCCGCTTGAAGGTCACTTAGGGCAATTGCTTTTAATAAACTCTTGAGTCAGTTGATAGAAGAGGCTTGAGCTCAAGTAGGTGGCTAACGATAGGGGTTCTCAATCCCAGCCCCATTGTAGTGCAAAATGCCACCACATCGTTCCCATTGCCCTCCTCTCCCAACTCTAAATTGCAGGAGTACTGACTGGAAAGAGAAGGCTGCTACTGGGCTTTAGTAAATCATTTTGATTGGATTAAGGTCACCCGGGCCCGTAATAATGTGAGAGGTCAAAGTGGCTGGATTAAGTGCCTTTGTCTGAAGATGAGGAGAGTGGCTCAGGGGCTCACAGGCCTTTGATAGGTTTTAGTCAGAGTGGGCTTCCATTTCATTGGATTTGATTGATGCTGGTGTTTGTCTGTGGAGTGAAGCCATTGTCCCCACTGGTGTCTGTTTGTCTGCCATTCAGCCTGTTGTCTTTCAGTTTCCTCTTGGTCTTTTTTTATTATGAGGAAGAGTGTGCACCTTGTTTACTTCAAAAACTTAGCTACATCCCATGACTGGCAGTGCTGTCTCATCGTCATGATGAGCATTTGAGTTAGTTTAACATAGAGGGTCAGGAAGCTTGTATTTAAAGGAAGATTATTTTTGAAGTTAGAACAAAAAATTTAAATGAAAAACAATTACTTAAAACTTAAAGCAACAAGATCCTACCCAGTATGAGCACAACTTTCTGTTACCACACACTCACATGAATGAAAAGGAAAGCAACTCCTGCCTTTAAATAAGACAGATTCTTGTTAGAACTCTCTCTCAGACGTGGCCAAAACCTCAAAGATTTTATCCATAGCCACACCCCACATCACAAGGCCTGCCTCCAGGCTATGTCTGCGTCAGCACTCATTAATTTACATTAACTAAAGTGTCAAAACATGCACTGCTGGAATCTGCCTGTGATGAAAGGTAATAGAAAGCTGTGCAGGTGTTCTCGGTCTCAGCAACCAATCCCAGAGGTATTGTGATCTTTCTTGCTATCTGAACAACTTCTCCCTGCTGTATGGGCATATGCACACTTCTGTTTGTGAGTCATATGATGGAATTAGGGAGTGCAACTGTGCCTCAAAATGTGGATGGTAACTATGTCACAGGTGTTGAGACCTATGCAAACAGAAACTGCACTTTACAAAAGTATTTAAGCCCATTAAGCTTATTCACATAATGTCACCATACAACCAGAAACTTAGTTGTGTTTTGTTGGGATTTTATTTGAAAAAACACAAACTACAACATAAATGCGAAGTGAAAGGAAATGCTTTCTAAATCCATCTGTTGCCAGAAATACGAATACAAAGTCATCAGGGTTTTACAACGATAGTCACAAGGCTCTAGAGACTAGAGTCTAGAGCGCTATTGGCTAGTCGTCTTGCAAAAAAACGTCAAAGTCAGTCAAATTGGATTGAACAGCAAATATTGCCGCAGATTTTCCATAAGATTTAGACGTGGAATTTAACTACAAGATTCTAACTATATACAATAAGTTATAGTATATTCCCTTGTATCTATTGTTGTATCCTAACGTAGGTTAAACCTGTCATGTCCTCTAGCAGATTTCTTCCTTGACTGCTTTGTTTTTTGCTCCATCCAACTTCTCCTTCAACTCTTCCAGCTTCCCTGCCCCTGCTGCAAAAGGTGATCCACCAGCATCATGCTGCCACCATCATTGTGGAAGTGCTACTTTTTTTTCTCTTTTTGCCATATATAATGTTTTGCATGTTAGCTAAAATGTTACATTTTGGTCTCAAGTGAGGAGATAACCTTCTACCAGCTGTGCAGGCCATACTTTTTCATTTTCAGATGATCCTCAAAGCGTTGACCTTCTCCAGCAACACATGCTTGACCTGTCTGCTGTGTTCTTGGGTCGTCATGATCCTGTTTCCTCTCTAGAATTTTCTAACAAATGTCTGATGCCTTCACAGGCCATCTGGATTCATGATGATATTGTATCACTCATAACATCAACATGATATTTAATTGTTTATTAATTTCTGAATGCACTTAATTGCATGGGATCTTATTTATGGGTGTCAGCATACAGGGTGCAAAACTGAAATTTACCTCATACTTTTCAGATGCATTATTTGTTAGCAGTTTTGCAAATTATGAATCATGTTTCTTTCACGTCAAAATAATGTGGGAGTTTTTGTGGGTCTATCACATTTAATCCCAATAGAAATTAAGTTTGTAGAAAAAGTTCAAGGGGTATGCTCTTTTCTTCTTCTTTTTATCTTGGCATTAATCAAGCCAGGAAGTATAAGTGAAATCAATAAATCCCTCCTAAATTAACCAGGAGGATGTCAGGAGATACGGGTTACGACCTATGACCTGAGGATGAGAAAGTGTAACTATTTAGGATGAGCTAAAAGGTCTTAGCTTTTCACAGAACGTATGTCTCATCAAGCTGGGGGAGGGAAGCGAGCACATCAGTATATCATTAACTTTGGGCAAGAAAAAAAGAAGGGGTGTGGTAAACGGAGTTGATGGGGGGACCTTAGCCCTGCTCCCCGCTGGCTGCTGCTCAGAGCACAATATCTTCTCAACCATGAGATTAAGCAGGAGAAAAAGTGCTTT
Organism: Girardinus metallicus; assembly: GCA_903067095.1. NCBI lineage: Eukaryota > Metazoa > Chordata > Actinopteri > Cyprinodontiformes > Poeciliidae > Girardinus > Girardinus metallicus. Next base: position 9,475 of record CAEGAE010014236.1, on the reverse strand, counting down.
TCCCCATTCACACGCCCTTTAGATTGTTTTATTAAACCATGTGAATAGGGATTTCCCTGTCTGCCGACAAGCGGGGTCCAGCCAATGCATAGTTCTCTGTTGCTATGACTTAACTTAGTCCCCACTAATCACTAGCCAGGGCAAATTTCATATAAAATATCTGGGTCCATTGTGGGACTAACACAGCGTGACTGTGACAGCACAATAGGGGATTGAACCCCCCAGCAGGTTGTAGGGACCATTTGGCCTGCCGGTATCTGGCAAAGTTTGGTTGAAAAGCATTGTCAAAGAAAAAGTGTCCTTAAATTGGTCGTAAAAGGGAGAGAAGCTGTTGAACTTATGTAAGAGAGGACATCTCCCGGCGAAGTAAGCACTACAACCGGAGGGGCATTTAGCTTCGAGACGTACTAAAAAGGTAGCATGATACCAAATATGACACCTCGTAAAGATATAGCTTGGAGTAGGATGATTTTTTTTATTTTTGCTTCAACAGTATAAAGCCCTAGTGCAAAAATTGAGACTCTGTCATGTCAGGATTTAATTATCACCGCAAAAGCATTTACCAGCATCACATTTTTAATATATTATATTTATGTTAATGACGTTTATAGAATCAAACTTATTCATGCTTGTATTTATATTATAATTAAGAAGCTCATAAAAAGAGACATTTATGACTCTGGACACATACTATAAACATCTTTTTAGATTCTATGCTTACTGAAAGATCCTGGGACAAGTTGTTAACATCTACACTGTAAAAAAGTAAAAAACATCTCTAATTTACAATAAAATACAGGCAGATGTGGTTGCCAGGATTTTACCATATAAATATGTTAAAATTCTGGCAAACACAACTGCCTGTAATTTACTGTAAATTAGATATGTTTCTTTTTTTTACAGTGTATACATTTTTTCATTTCACTCCAAGTCTATTGGACTTAAATACGTAAAAATCCACATTTCCCCCAGATTTATCTCTGTAAGCCTCTAATAAAATGGTTTCCCAACATTTTGGTATTAATTAAGTATTGCAATGTGGCTCTAGTCATACCTTTTCCAGTCACTTTCTGGAGAAAAGCTTGGTGGCTAAAAAAAAAAAAAAAATGTAAACAACTCTGAGCCTCAGAAAAGTATTGGTTTGATAGCTTATTATATTGCCCTTGTTACGCTGTTGGATTAAACGATGTGAGCTACCTCTGCACTTAGTTTTTGCTTAATTCATTTTGAAGTGTTTGTTATTAAAATAAAAACGTTTGTTGATGTTTAGTAACCTTGGACGCATTTCACTGAAGTATGAAATGGCTGGTGGAGGATTCAAGAAGACCATTTCTGTTGCATCACTGTTTTAATGCCCCTTAGTCTTCAAACTGGTTGGAACCTGCTGCAAGGGAGGAGCTCCTGCTGCCTTTAGCTACATGCGCCTTCCTTTTTTTCTTTTCTTCCTTTCATTTGTTCTCCCTCTCTTTCTTAAAATACGCTCTGGCTCTCTCACACAGTCAAACATGTCAGCATAAACTGTCTTATATGCCGCTTATTGCTTGACATCCAATTTACTTACGCCTTTTGGTTTTCATTCCCTTTTCAAGTTCTACCTCATTTTCATGCACTCTATATGGCGAATGAATTAGGCACCTGGTCAATAAAGACTCAACTCCATGTCGTACATTGTCCCTTCAGTGCAAGGTTGTTTCCTAACCTCTCAAAAGCTTAATTGAGTCTCTTAATTATAGGTCTGTCAGGCATGTCTTTTCCTCTCATCTCTGTGGAAGATCCTGATCCCTCTGACTCATCAGTTAGCTATGTCAAACACAGACATGGAGGACTTTCCAGCCTTATTTAGAGACAGAACGATTGATGTCTGGGCTGAACAAAGTCACACAGCGGTATACAGATGACAAACAGATGAATCCGACAACAATAAAGGACTCCTAATATGCAGTTTATTTAACGTTGACATTAGTAGAAGCAAAATGAACCCATGTCTGTGGACAGGGGGGTAACCAATACTGCTAATTATAGCTCATTCCTGAACATAACCACATTAATCAAGAAACCATTTTTAGCTTTTTATTTTTCAGTTTGTGTACAAGAGTTTTTCCTACCCATCCTAAACACAACTTTGAAATTCTCTTTGTAGCTACTCGAGAGTCTGCTTTTGTTCATGCCATTGCCTCAGCGGGGGTTGCCTTCGCTGTGACACGGGCTTGTGCTGATGGTTCAGCCACCATCTGTGGCTGCGACACACGTCACAAGGGCCCCCCTGGAGAGGGATGGAAGTGGGGTGGCTGCAGTGAGGATGTGGAATTTGGAAGCATGGTGTCCCGTGAGTTTGCAGATGCAAGGGAGAACCGCCCAGATGCACGCTCTGCAATGAATCGCCACAACAATGAGGCAGGAAGAATGGTCAGTTATTCTTTAGATTCTGTGTTATTGTTCTACTGTTCTACTGTCAGGTGTTGTTAACTTTTTATAAAAAAAAAACCTACAGTCCCTCAACGACAACATGTTCCTGAAGTGCAAGTGCCATGGACTCTCAGGAAGCTGCGAAGTCAAGACATGCTGGTGGTCACAGCCGGACTTCCGAGTCATAGGCGACTACATGAAGGACAAGTATGACAGCGCGTCTGAGATGGTGGTGGAGAAACACAAGGAGTCCCGCGGTTGGGTAGAGACGCTGAGACCCAAGTACAACTACTTCAAACCACCCACAGAGCGTGATTTGGTTTATTATGAAAGCTCACCCAATTTCTGTGATCCCAACCCAGAGACAGGCTCCTTTGGCACCCGGGATCGCATCTGCAACTTAACATCCCACGGCATAGATGGCTGTGACCTGCTGTGCTGCGGCAGGGGTCACAACACCAGAACTGAGAAGAGAAAGGAGAAGTGTCACTGTATTTTCCACTGGTGCTGCTATGTCAGCTGTCAAGAGTGTGTGAGAGTCTACGATGTGCACACTTGCAAATAGACTTGTAGAGGTTCTCCAGAATCTCAGAATTGTTTCACAGGTTTCTACCTGTAAAACATGTGTTGTGTAAACACACACAAATGACTGTGTGTTCTATTTGGGGATGCTACGCAGAGCTAGTCTCTGCCCGAATCAGCTGAAAGTGTTGAACATGTATCCATACTGAGAGCATCCTTCATGAACTACCATGCTTATATCTAAGTTTTAAAAGGTTTTCATGCTGAAATAGGAACAAAGGACTGCTGACGAATTAACAAACACCATATTGGTGTTTCTCTTTTATGTCAATAGTAGCTATTTCTGTTAAGAATTAAACAGCAATGCCATTGTTACCCTCAATGTTTAATCATCTTTTGATTTTGACAAAACAAAAACTTTACATTACAAGATGCTCAACAGCATGCATTCCCCTCTTTGGTTTTTTATATGTATGTTTCTGCCTATGGGTGAACTAACATGATCATAGTTTCATAGTGTTATTGATGTTTAGGTAAGAATGCACTTGCACCTCAGTGAATGTAGCTATTTGCTGTAACATGTTTACACATCTTCACAACCTTAAGCTAATGTGTTAATATCGCTTTTAAATGACAAACATTATCTGAGAGTAGCCAGAGTAGCTACATACTGCTGAAACCAGAGCATTTCACCCATTATATGTAGTTTTATGTCGTTTAGGATGTTTTAAGTAAGGTTTTGTGAAACGGCTATAAGGAGTTAATTTTTTACCTGCAGTACATAACTCTTTTTGGCATCTATATGTAGTCCAAATCCATATTAGATGCTGCAGAAGGCTAAATTTAATGATCTCTCCTAAAGGGGCTATAAAAAAAGCAAACTTCTACCATCTTAAAACAACTCCAATTTTAAAAACGCTGTTGTGGGTCATAAAATGCTGCGGTTTGCACTTTTAAACCAAGAATGTCCAAAGTGTCATGCAGTCAATATTTGTAGCAAACAATGTTCTCTGTAAACCATAAACCCAATAATTGTTCAAACAATGGCATTGCATATCAAGTGAGTACAATTCAGTTTAAAAATATTATACAAATTCCCCAAATGCAGACATCTCTGTTACTGAGTAATCATAAGGCAACAGTTCCTTGCATCCAGTTGTCAACCTAGCAGCTATCCTTACTCCTGAGCAAATATTTTGTGACAGTGGGAAATAACAACTTTGTCTTTACAAAACATTCTGAAGCATGTAGATTCTGGTCCATAAAGCTATGACTTTTCAGACTTAAGTTGTTTTAAGATGATAGATGCCAAGTATTTGTCTTGCCCCCTCTCACTTTAGCCATTAGCTGATAAACATGATGCAAGAATAATCTACTACAGGAAAGACATTTATTTTAGCCAAACTACAACCTAAGATATTCTTTTAAAGATTTCTCAGAAAAAGCTATACTTTCACATACATCCAAGGGGAAGAAATATTTATGGGATGGTCAGAGATCTATAGCTAAGACTGCAAGGTCAGCTGAGAAATATGAAGCTTTCTCTCCCTGGGTTTGACAATATTAGCGAAGTCTTTGATGTGGAAAAACACTGATATTTGTGAAAGGGTTCTGTCCTATTATGTAGAGTTCAGACTAAATTGTTGCTTTAATTTTCAATCAATCAGAAGGATACTCTCCTGCCATTTTAGGAAGAAAATAACAATAAAATGTTCATTTACGAGCTATGTAAGTTCTGTTAAGCAGTATATTTTACAGATGTTGGAAAATAATGACCAAAACCTTTGTTTGTAATGATTCTGAGCAATAACTTCCTGTTCCCTACACTAAACAATGAGCAGCATCACTGAAGCTATCAATACTTCCATATTATAATGCTGCTAAGGTAACATGAGTTCATGTTTGTTTCATGTTTGTTTATTAACTTACATAGAATACATCTTCATCCCTGTGTGATTTGTGTATTCTTTGCATGTACTGATTCTTTCTGTGAAAGAAAACTGCTTATTGTAGTTGGTTAAAAATGTGAAAAATGTTTTTTTTTAATATAAATTCTTGCTTAAAGTAATACAAATTTAACTAAATAGAATAAAATAGAACTTGTTTTCCCCATTGTCCGACAGTTCAGTATCACAGTAAATATTGGCTTAACAAGGTGGCCAAGATGGAGGAAAACACAATGATATAGGATTTAATTCAAATACCCAATAAAGATACATTTAAAAATAAATTTAAAAATTAATAAAATAAAAAGTAGAAGACATATAAGACAGTGGAACAAGTTCTGGTCATTTTGCCCCTTTATGAATTCATACTTTAGCGAATGGATGTTTTTGTACCTTCCTTGCCTACATGTACCAGTTTTAAGAGTAAGAGTAATTTTCCATAATTTTCTTATAATCTACTGTAAATAAATGGGGTTTTCTGACACCAATAAATGTAGTGTAGCAGCAGGAGGTCACTTAAAATTTACATTGGGTGTCTTTATTTGTAATACTGCATAAATGTTATTTTAATTTTAATTAAATTATAAGTACAGTTTGTTCATTTCTATGATTATTGGGCTTCATCATTTTTAAAAAATACATAACTTTTGAGGTAAACAAACTTTTAAATAAAAACACATGGATATGAAATGGAAGTACAAATTGATAAAGGGGTAAATAGATCGAGAGCCAAGACTTTCACAATTCTGTTTAAAACAAAAACAGTGTGTCAACACATTTCAGATAACACAACAAAATATTTCTTTAATTTTTTCGATTTGCTAAATTTTTGGCTGCCTGTTTAGTTATACATTTAGTTCTATTGTCTCATTTCATAAAATGTGTTACCTGTTCTAAATACATTTTGTAAGATGTTTTGTTTAATTTTTATTATTCCTAAAAGTCTATGTTCATTTTCTGTTTGAGTTTTGTTGTATTTTACTGTGTTTCACTTCTCATGACTTTTATAAAGCAGATTAATAGAGGCTATCTCCTTTGATTTAAGAAGAAATGCAGAATAATATTTATTTATCTGGGATGACCTTTGAATACCGAAATGAAAACCAGGACACACAGCTGGGTTGTTACTGTGCCACTGAATTTAGTCTCTCTGCTGTGGTGAAAGGTGTAAAATCTATAGGAAATTATGTTTAACAAAACATGTTTACAGTGTAATACTACTGTTTGTCTCAGGCTTTTGTTCAGCCTGTGACCGAACTGAAAATATTAATAAACTGTTATAATAGGTTTTACTTTTGAATCATTCCTAATTAATTACAGAGCGGCCACCATCAGTGCATGTTCTGAAACTGATCATGACATTGATTACCATACACTTTGTATGTGGGTGACTGCTGTGTGGAGAATGTGGCTCTGTTCTAATTTTTTGAGTCTTAAATCCAAAGTTTTGTACAGACTAGTTCTCGGATTTTATGAATTTATAAGATTTGATGTTTTTTTTATAATTATTTATTACATGCCTTGTACATATTAGTGAGTAAAAGTATATATTTGCAGAAATGTGTTTTTGAAGCAGTGTTGTGACTCTGTAGCCTTTTTACCTCATCTTTTTTTTTTCCACTGACAGGCGTTGATCCTGGTGTCTGTAATAGATTTCTAAAAGCTAACTCTGTAACATAAAAAATAAAAAAGACTGAACTCTGTGACTCGTTATATATTAAGTCAATGTGGATAAAGATGAACCTCTCTTATGTTAGGTTTGCTTTGATTTCAGAAGTTGCTCACTAAAGAATGATTTGTCCCTCAGCAATGAGTGCAAACATAAGTGTGAAAACATGTTAGCAGATCTTAATACAGGAAATATTTAGTCTGCATTAAGGTCAGACACTGAGAAAATAATGTCTTTGCTTTCTTTTAGTGTTTCAACTGTAGCATATTGTAGTATAATGCCATTTCTTTGCATTCTGATATCCAGAAACTCACAAGACAGAAAGAGATCTGAACACCCACATTTCTCAAAAATCTGTTGTTTTCTTCAGTTTAAATTTGTTGGTTGGATAAACCCATACATTGAAGTCACTAAATGGCTACATGGAGCTGCTAATGATCCTCCTTCCAAGTAAAGTGCATGAAGGTGACAGGAAATGTGAAAAAGAGTCCCTGGCTTATTGTGCTTGGAATACTGGGCCATTTAAGAGCTTGGAATTAGCTCCTTACACTGTAACAAACAGAAGAGCTGTGAGTAGCAACCAGTTACTTATCAATTAATTATGTCAACAAAAAGCCATCGATAAGTTTAGGGTCCTGTAAAACAGTCCAGTAGTTCAGGCTGTAAAATTAGTTTCAGCATGTTTACCTTTGGATTGATTTTAGGATGACCTTCTACCCAAATTCTTTTCATCTTATTGTTCCTCCATGTATCTTTTTTCTACACCATCTGCGATATCCTATATATTCCCTCTTTTCTTTCTGCTGATGCCAAATATTAACGTAGGAAGAAAAATGTTGATTATCAGAGATGAAGATTCTCTGGTGAAGAATCTTTATCTCTCCACCAGAGAGTAGATGAAGATTGTTCTCTGGTAAAGAATCCAACGACCAATCCCTTGGAAGAGCAAGGGATTGGAAGAGCAATCCTTTGCTCTTCCAGCAAGGGAGATTCTCTTCCCTTGCTGGAGGTGAATCTCCACCAAATTCATACTACTCAAGAAGATTTTGACAGATTTTAAAAGCTACTAAAATCATTGAAATTCATCTCCTTACAATTTAACCTCATCAAAAATATATATAATGGTCATTATAGTTCTTGTCATTATAAATGAGTCAATAGTTAGTCTTTGTCGAGATTTTATTAGCAATAAAGATTCTTAAGACAGTGCAGCTACGGCCAGCAAAACAGCAAAACATGGGAAAAAAAGTTGCATAAGTTATAAGAGTTTAGAAAAAGATGGATATTTGTTCAAAAGAGAGACCTGGTTGAGGCCTAACTATAAACAAAACCTACCAGTTCTCCAGCTCAGCCACTAGACTCCTAATAGTCTTTGAGCCCTGCAACAGCGTCACCACCAAAGGCCAGCACTCACTGCTACCTAATCCCGTTATCACACAGAAAGCTTGATACACAAAATACTCCTCCAAAGCGGAAATAGCAAAAAAAGTGATACCCTTCCACTCTCATTCATGTGGACTTATTAGCTTGGCCACCCCCTACATAAATAGTGTTTAAAGTTGTCTGCCAGGGTATATCCTCACTTTGGCATTCCAGCACATTCACAAAAATGCTAAAACATTTACATCCTTCTTCATGCCAGAGACAAGTACAAAACTTTGAAAACTATTGCTGTGTGTGACTTACTGGAACACTGCCAGGTTCAGGTTTCAGTGACTGGGAGGGTGACAACAGCTAATTCCACATTGTGACCTTTGACATTTTTTACACCACGTGAATGGGTGCAAACAAGTACAAAACATGAAAAAGATCACAGGACAGACAGAAACTCCGGCCCTGCAGCAACGCAGTATTTTGCTGAAGGAAATGGACCCCTCCCTTTCGGTCAGACCCACCCGCTGCAGCTTTGTCACCCAAGTGAGATGAACCTTGTTAGCAAGTAGTTGCCGGAGGAGGCTACGGCGGCTCCACTGGGAGAGGTGGCATCCTGACTGTGAGAACTTTGACGCCATCAGGCTGCAAGTGGCACAGCCCAATAACCATATAAATGGGAGACAATAGCCTTGATTGCAATTAGTTTCTCTATTTTATGTCCTGTGTTTAACCATTAAATATGTCAGACCTCTGCTTGTATTTCAATAGAACAATGTTGTCATGGGACTGGCTAAGGACTTATTTATGGTGAAATGATATGAAGAGGCCCATGGTCCCGAGACAATGCAAAAGATTAGAAGTCACACAGTGGTTACAATCCGCTACTGCTTCTTTCAAAATCCTTTTGAAGCTTCTGCAACACAATCCCTGGTATTAACATAAAAGATGATGATTCACATAAGATGGTTGATTTGACTTTTTTTTTAAAACAAGTTGAAAGACGGAATTAAATGAAAATAAATACATAACATATTGGTCAAAGTTTAACAATCCATACCTTACATGAAATGTTTTTATCTAGACCATAGCCTTAAAGAATGTGATACTCAAAGCTCCTCGTTGTAGGTCATACACTCCAAAGGTGACAAGGCTTAACAGATCTACACAGACGAGAGCAGTGTGTGGGCACTTCATTATGTAACTGACTTTGAAGCCAGTCTTTTGATGTCAATGTGCTCTTCTGTCTAACATCAGAACATCCCCCTCCATTTCAAAGTGTCTCCTTCAACTCTCTGAAAACACCACTTCGCTCAGATGTAGAACAGAACTAGAGCTCAGATGATTGATGAGTCCAAAACATTTTTAAATATTGTTAATCTTAAAGATGTTGTAAATATTTTTATTCCACTGAATACATGAGCTTGTTGAGTTACACTGAGCTCTGTGTTACTTGTAAGTGACAATGTTTCTCACTTCTGTGATACCTAATACCCTTGACACCTTGAAACCTTGAATAACACTTTAGCTGCTAAGCTTAATACATACACACACACACACA
>CAEGAE010014233.1:0-15988 GCA_903067095.1 Girardinus metallicus | reverse complement strand
TTCTCCCTGTGCATGGTGGGTTCTCTCCGGGTACTCCGGCTTCCTCCCACAGTCCAAAAACATGACTGTCAGGTTAAGTGGCCTCTCCAAATTGTCCCTAGGTGTGAGTGTGTGAGTGCGTGGTTGTTTGTCCTGTGTGTCTCTGTGTTGCCCTGCAACAGACTGGTGACCTGTCCAGGGTGTACCCCGCCTCTCACCCGGAACGTAGCTGGAGATAGGCACCAGCAACCCTCCTGACCCCATTAAGGGACAAGGGTGAACAGAAAATGGATGGATGGAAAGTTTTAAAGTATTTGTATTTCGCTAGCCCCCACAAGCTAACCCTCTATAGTTTTGAAACGGGTTGTAGACTGGAGAGTTTGCCCTTTTCTGTTCATGTGGACAGCAAAAATGACCTTTATGACCCCAAACTCATCTTACACGTCATACTAAACAACAATGGATGATTACATTCAAATTCATATATATAAAAAATATATTGAGCCCAAAGGTAAATTAAATGTTGCTGCAAATTGCTTAGTTAAAGTGTTATTTTAGATGGCGATGGCTGTGAACATGTTTGTCTTGAAGTGAATTAATTAGACCAACCTGACTGATAGAAAAGGCTCCACTTCATCGTCGCTCCACACAGCAAACTCTACTTCCGCTTTGTTGTTCGCCATTCTTCTCTTCTCGTTAACCGCTCACCTTGTGTGGAGGATTTATGTCCTACAATCTACGTTTAGCGCCACTTACAGGTCTGGGGGAGTAAAGGTAGTCTTTAGGTTGAGGTCGTGTGGGTGAAAACATTTCTGTAAACGGTCCCATCTGGATGTGGGTGTTTTTGAAATTGACATGCCATTTAAAAGAAAAAAAGAAAAAAGAAAAAAATCCCATGTTGCCTTAGAAATGCAGTTTGAAATGCATGCTGTTTTATCTGACTCCTGCATCTCTGCATGCTTTAGTCAGTCAGCCCCTATCTGATGTCACTTTCAAAAGTCTTGGAATTGATATGAACTACAGCATAGTAGAATGACTTTAGTTTTATTTTAATATTTTTTTTTAACTTAGTCTTTAGAAGACAGAATTGTATTTAATAAAAATAACTAAGTACATGTAATTTATCTGATTGAAGAACTAAATCTTATTTTTGATAAAGTTCCAATAATATTTTTAGTTTTTTATGTTCTTTATATTTGTAATATAAGTCGATCCAGGCATACGTCTATAATTCATCCTGTAGGGGTTATTGTGTGGTGCAGCGGTAGAGCGGGTAACCAGAGACTATGGCCTTCAATGCTGTCCGTGGTTCTATTCCCGACTTTGAGAGACTTGCTGCATGTCTCTCCCCCTTCTTTCTCTCTCTGACTATTTCCTGTCAATGAAGCCAATAAAGCCTCTCGTGCCAAAATAAATAAAAACTAACGAAGTCTTCCTGCAGAACAAATTTTAGATTTTGACAGACTATGACACTGATTCTTTATTCAACACATCAGAATATGCATTCTGAGACCCATTTATTAGATATAAAGTACTTTTTTAAAATAAACTTTTATCAGCTATTAAACATACTTTTCATTAAGACATATTTCTTTTGAAAATGTTTTATTCTTTTTGTCTGATGTAATATTCTAATCTTATAAATTCATTAGCTCGAAGCAGAAAATAAAGTCTTGAAAGCATCAGACATCAGTTTATTTATTGTAAATAAATAAACTTTCCAATATCATTCAAAAGTTCTTGAACAACTCTGTTTGGTACATTCCAGTGAGGTGAAATACAAGACTATGGTTTTGTAGCTTTTAGCTCTTAGCGTCATGGTTTAAAAGTTTGTCTTCCACACTAGTCTGTGTTTGTATTCTCCTGGTGAAGCCGTGGCTGGGATGGATCAGCTGACCTGCTTGTGAAGCTGAAACACAATGTTTCCTGGAACAGCCTCTCTCTACCTGTCTGCACATAGCTGAGTGTGTTTCAGTTGGAGCGGACCTCAGCACAATCAGACTCTTGTACGACTCTGTTCCCGCCCCCTCCTCCCCATCCCTCCAGGCGGTGTGGATTCTTATGGCACAGCTGACTCCAGAATCAGGAATGTTAAGTCAGTGGAGGCCCTCTCACACTTAAACTCCCAGCATGCCCTGTCAGCACACGTACACATGGGTTCCTGGCAGCTGCCAAAACTCACCCGCAGAACAACCGGCAAACCGGCTCTGACAACAGGATCACCAGGAGAGGTGGGGGAAGGAGGAGGGAGTCGAATTACCCCTAACTACCCCCCTGCCCCCCACACACCCCCTTCTTGTCCGTCACATGTTCAGCTGTACACTTTTTCGGTTGAGTGCACAGAGAGATGAGGCAGCGGAGAGTCATGGACTGCAGAACAAGCTCTTGTTGTGCGGAGCTGCAACAGTCCTGATTAACTCTGGTGACAGCAGAGTTCATGTTCTCCTCGCAGGTCACAAGTTCTATGTTAAAGGAACCTAGAAATGGTCAAAAGTACCAACTGGATACAAATTTAAAATGAAAATTTTGTCTTTTTTTAAAAAAAAGGGATTGCATCAGTCTAAACCAGAGGTGTCCAAAGTGTGGTCCCGGGGCCATTTGTTGCACATAGAATGATTTTGTTCGGCCCCGGACCACAAGTCAAGAATGGTAAAAGTTTGGCCAACAAAATAGAAAACAATTGATGACCCCCAAAATTTGGAAATTGTCAGTTTTTCCTTTAATAAGGCCTTTTTATGATTTGGATCTTTAATGATATACATCCATCCATCCATCTTCTGTACACCCTTGTCCCTAGTGGGGTCGGGAGGTGCTGGTGCCTATTGCCAGTTAATATACCGGGCGAGAGGCGGGGTCACCCTGGACAGGTCGCCAGTCTGTCGTAGGGCAACACAGAGACAGACAACTATGCACACTCACACCTATGGAGAATTTAGAGAGGCCACTTAACCTGACAGTCATGTTTTTGGACTGTGGGAGGAAGCCGGAGTACCAGGAGAGAACCCACCATGCACAGGGAGAACATGCAAACTCCATGCAGAAAGACCCCGGGCCGGGAATCGAACCCAGAACCTTCTTTAATGATATACAGATTTCCATAAATATTTATGTTTTATTGTCGAGCAAATTAAGCAAAAAGAAAAAAATTCAATGAAAACTCACAATAAACATTTTTGTTTTTTTTCATTTTTAATTGAATTAATTTTACGGCCCACTAACTTTTCCAGTTTTGGCCCTCAGGTCAAAAAAAAGGGTGTGCTAAGCGAAGCAAAGACTGCAGCGCGACTTCTGCTTTTCCCTGGAGTCAGTTTAGACCAGAAGAGTCCAAACTGTTGAACTGATCAAGATGCTGTTTTTCTGTTGTTTGTGTCGTTTCATGTTTCAATAATTACGTTCAAGGCTCTGGCCTTACTCATGTGTAACACTTCTGATGTGTTTGTATCCAGGAACTTAAGAAAAAGCTTGAAGACCCATTATTTAGCTTCTTACCAACAATTTTTTTGAACACATAGATGTTTTAGATTCTGGTGTTTGTCAGATTCACTCTCAGCTGAGCCGCGGTTGTCACTAAATACATTTTGTATTACCATACTGTACTTTCCATTGATGTTATCGCTGTTATTATAACATATGCAGCTGTTTGTTGTGGTTTCTTGTTTTTCTCTCTTTCTGCAGGTTTAGACTTCCAGGGTGCCAACTTGTGTTCTCTCTGCTTCTCTCTCCTTTCTCTTTAAACCTTTTCTCCACCTTTTCCCCCCTTTCGCTTCTTTTTTTTTTTCATGGCGAAAGTCGGAATGTTCCACTTGTGAAAGTAAACCTGTTGATCCTCACTTTGACACTCAGACAAATGGGCATCCTCAAATAAGCTAGCATGACGGGTAATTTAGTTTCATTTTATGTGTATTCCAGGCACAAACAGAAGCCACATCCTCAAGAAGGACCTGAATGCTCTTATTGATATTTCACAACTTTCCCACAGTGCAAAAACTTCAGTAATTGTTTAATGAGACAAAGAGCACGATAAAGGAAACCTGGACGTTCTCAAGTCTTTTAAAGTCGCAGGAGAAGAAAAGATGTTCAACATTCTAGCAAATAGTTGGGTTGTGTTAGAATGTTTTCATCCTATGAGAATATTTTAATAGCTGCAGCCAAAAAGTGATAAAAATTGTTTACAGAAAAACAATTTATGAAAATTTGAAGCAGTTAGTAGAAAAGAAACATTTTATAAAGAGATCCAACTGAATCAAATACTAAAATGTACTTATTTAAGCTACAAATCATAAATTCTCCACCATGTAGGAGCAGAAAAATAGATTTGTTCTCATTAACTGGGGCAAAAAACTTCTGAAAAAAATTACCCTAAAAACCCAGCATTTATCCGGGTCATGTTGGTCTAATATTAAATGTTATTTGATGAACGTAAAACTATAAGTTTGACATATAAAAACCTACTATAGCAAGAAATATTTCCCAATATATTTTGCCATTTTGCTGTTCTGGCGAGCAAAATATCGTGGAAATCAAATGGTTTATATTTTCACTGTAATCTATGAATAAAAATTTAAATAATCAATGTAATCAATATATTTTAGCAGCAGTAAACATAATTAGATCTAAGTGGGCGGATCGATCCAAAGGTTTCACATTTCACGTTCCCTCTTGAAATTTTTGTGTTGTAGTTTCTCAACTCTACTTAAAAATGTTTTATTCTTTTTCTTTTTTTGCATTTGAATGAATTAGGAAAGAAAATGCACAAACATTTGAGCTTTTCTACTGTATTTGGTGATGTTTTTAAAGCATTTTGTAGATGCATATCAACTTTGTCCAAATTCTCTCCAGGGTCTTAACTGAATAAACCAAATGAAAAAACTACAGAAAAACAGCTAAAAGGTCAGAAGTTTGAAGATACAGCCAATAATAAAAAAGTTTTGTATCAGTATTGATATTGACCCTGTATTTACTTGGTATGAGATTGATAATAAAAATATGTGGTACTGCACATTAATCCATTATAGAAACAGTGTAATAAAATAACACAAGTCTTTAATAAAATAAAAATCACAACACCAAACAGTAAATTTAAACTTGTTTTAATCAAGGAAATCTTTATACTTTCAATCTGGGAAAAAAAATAATAAAATAAAATAAAATAAAAAATTCTGGAACTTTAAAATCACATTTTTGTTTTATGAAAATTAACTTTTTATTTTTTTTATTTATTTTTTTCTTTAGTCATGAAATTCCTTTAGATAATACATTTTCTTTTATAAGTATTTGAAAATATCTTTTGCTGGTTTTGCTTTAGAATATATGTAAGCAGATTTCTTTTTTGTTAAATTTCAATATACTTCTCATTTGGGGGAAAAAATAAAATAAAACCCATCAATGCATATCAGTCCAGACGTCAGATACAGTAGCTGTACCAGACACCCACCATCGTTCCGGCCCCCGGACCACCACAGAGAGCCTGGTGGTGGTTGGGGGGGGGGGGAGAGAAAAACTCCTTGCCGTTTCTGATGTAGCGCTAGAAAGTTGGACCCTAGTGACCGTGTTGTTGCTGTGTGTTGTCCATCGTGAGGCCCGCTCCCCGCGTGTTTAAAGCAGCGACCACCAGGGATGCTCTGGTGCTCGCCCCACTGAAAACACCGTGAATTTTGCTTCGCTAAAACAATTGTATGTATAACATAAAACCCAGCTGATCTGCACTGTAACTGACTGCTGGAGTCAAAGCTTTAATCTATTCCATGACCCCCCCCCTTACCCCCCAAACCCCCTCTGGACCCCCTGTGCTGTGCCGATAATCCTCCCCCTGACATTTTGGGTAATCTTTTCAACGACGAGCCTACAGATCTCAAACTGTACGTCCCTCTCTGGTTCTCTCTGGACCAGAACAGGATGAATGTCACCTTCTCCATAAACTCCAGCACAGGAAAAAAAAAATCATCTTAAGCAGGTCCTCATTCTTTAAATATGAACTATATGTTCCAAACTGGATGGTGGTCATTGGTTTCAGTCCTAGTTATTAAAAACCAATCAGCTGGTTTTAGTAGCACCTCTCTCTCTCTCTCTCTTCTTTAAACATAAAAGCATAACTCATCCTTTTTTTTTTTTAAACCAATGAGAAATATCTCATTTGCACATTTTTTTCACTTTCAGAGAATCACACAACCGCTCCAACCCTTAACCCTACAACTTTTTTGAGATAATACACCAATAAGTCCCTGCACATGGACTTTTTACGCCACAATACTTTTTAGTAGGCTATTACAGCACGATTTGTCATGCACTTTTATCTGTCGCTTCTGCTTTTTTTTTTTTCTTCTTTAATGAAAATACCCCTAATGTCGCACATCTGTCGTGTAGCTTGGACTAACAGCTGCTGTAATTCTCCTGCTCAGTCGTCATCCACGTCGTCCCCCTCGGACTCCTCTCTCCTCTCGTACATCTTGTCCCTCTGCCGCTCCTGGATCTCCTTCATCTCCTCGGCGTACCTGCAGAAGGCTCCTCCGAACTTGCCCCAGGCTTTGAACGGGATGGTGATAGAGTTCCTGTAGCTGGGCTTCACCTCGCTCACGCGCAGGAACACTCCGTATTTGTTGGAGCCGACGTCGAAAAAGAACCGCTTAGAGTCCACCATGATGGAGGTGCCCTCGGGGAGCTCGCTGTAGCCCCCCGCGGCCGTGCCCCCCGTCAGCTCCTCGTCGTCTCCCCCGTAATCATCTATGAGCTTAGCCAGGGCGTCTCTGAACTCTATTAGCCCTTGCGCCGGAAGGGCAATGGTCTGGCCGGCCAGCATGCCACCTACGGGGCCCCCGACCCCAAAGCCAGGTCCGCGGTTTACGGTCTGCCGGATCCGCAGGAACCTACCCCGCTGGTTCTCCTTCAAGTCCAGGTAGTACTTGCGGTTTTCCCGGACAAGAAACTCGCTCTTTAGAGCTCGCCTCGGCCCACCATCTTCACCCGCGGTGGCCTGGGCTATTTGCTCCGGAGTGCTAGGGCCCAGCTGGGCGTAGTGCTCGATGAAATCCCCGAGGTAGTCACGGAACTCCGCCGCAACTGACAGCGAGAGGGTCAAGCGACTTTTGGAGCCCCCGGCCCCTACCTCGGCGATTTTAATGAACCTGCCTTTGCTGTTTTGTTTGACATCCAAATAGAAGCGCTTGTTCTGAATGTCGAGGCGCTTAGACGCCAGCTCCTGGGTCTCCTGGTCCCGCTGAAAGTGCTGGAAGCCGCCTCCTCCTCCGCTACTTCCACCGCGCTCACTCCCACTGTCGCCATCCGCCATCTTCAGCTCCACCATTCGGCTTCTGCCCCCCTCTTTCTGAGCAGCAGCTCGCTGCGTGCAGTCGTCAGCCAGTGTCGCGCGCGCCCTCCCCTCACGTTCTCCACTGAAGCGCTGTGATTGGCCAAAACGCTTGCCACTTCGACAACTTCACACGTTTATGGCGTTTTTATTGGTCAATAGATTTGCCTGCTATCGTCCATCTTTAATGTTGCTGGTCAGCCATTGGTCCACAAAACAGTCGAAGTTATGTCAACGAATACGTACTTTTTTCAAACTTTTTATTTTATTTTATTAAAATTCTAAAATCTCAATAGTTGTGTAACATATATTTTTTTATTTTTAAAATACGCTTTTGAATAATAGGAGCAATAGTTTCTTCTTCAGTAATGGCTACAACGTGACGTGACTGTCCATTTCTTTAACTAAAGCCTAGAGTATTAGGAAATATAAGTAACTATCAAATGGACAGATTTTTTTACACTTGTTTTCTAAGCCATGGCGTTGCTACATTGTTGTTGCATTACTCGATTCTGCCAGTGGATGCCGCTATTGTATACACTTTATCCACCAGACCCTCCATTTCTTCTCAGTCAAGTGTGACAGCGTCCTCTGTAAGATTAAATGACAACTAAAATGTGGTTTTGTAAAATGGAAAAGGGCAAATTGACAAGAGCTCTCTCAGTAGTAACACTGAAAGAGTAGTAACACTAGCTCAAGTCACATTAATCTGTAAAGCACATTTCAGCAACAAGGGAGTTCAAAGTGCTTTACATAATGAAAACATCATAGTGATCAATTATGAAACAAGCAGTATACATTACATTTTGTCAAATACCATCAACAAAATTATCAGGCAAATATACATCAAATATATTGGTCAATGTTTCAGTTTCTACTAATCAAAGGTAACTCTAACTAAACAGGTGGGATTTTCAAGCCTTGCTTTTTAAATAACTCTGTAGTTCAGTGGTTTTACAGTTTTAGATTAAGTTTTTTTTGTTCAGATATAAAAAAAATAGAAGATTTGAAGTTTAATCTACTATATCATTTCATCAGGTTTTCCTACATTTAAGTCACAGTCCAGTACAAATCTGTAAATCAAGTTCCAAACTCTTGCCCTTCACAATGGCCAAGCATTGTGAAGGGCTTTGTTTCCATGGGAACTTTCATAAAGCCAACAACCTAAAAGCTGTCAGCTGGCAGTGGCTTGAACCTCAGTTTCAATTTCCATAATGGTGCAACAATTATGGAAATTGTAATTTCAAACTTGTATGGGAGCTGACCAAAAAGAACACCAAAATGTCTTCTACAGAAAAGGTTTATGGTAAAACGAGACAAAGTTTGAGTTGAAGTGATGAGAAGTATGAAAAAATCGAGGCTTTCAAACATAATGTTTCTTTCAAGTAGTTAAAATAAAATAGCAAACTTAAGCACCACTCCGCATTTCAAAATCTTTTTTTTTGTAAGCTACTCTTGTAAAATTAAAATCAACAGCCGTAAAAACACCAGCATAATGTAAGCTAATTATAAACAACGCTAATGATAGCATCTATGTTACACAAATAGAGTAGCTTTGGAATGATGAGGCACCTGCTGTTGACATGTTGGTATGGTGGGCCCCGTAGAAATCTATTAGGGCCCCAAAAAGGCTTGGACCGGCCCTGGCATCAGTGCTACCAACTGATGCCTTGTGTTCTTGGTGCAAACAAAGAGAAAACAACTAAACAGCACAATTTTCAATTTTCAAATGATTTTATTTCTTCTGGACAAATGTGATTATATAAAAATAAAAAAAGAAAAGTATTTGTCCTGGCTGTGCCCTCTTTTACGGCTCAGTTTTCAGAGAGACACTTTTGGCCATGAAACCGATATGAAAGGAACTTGATTTTTATTCACACATCACTGTTACGACAAAATGATAGTTTTAACAACTGTGTAAAGAACATATATCTTTTTCAAATAAAAGTCACACACCGTAGCTTTAACACAAATCACAGCATAATAAAGAAGCACACCTGCACAATAAAGCCTACTTTCACTCTGCTGAGTAACTCTTTTACTGCAGCAGGTGCTGCTCACACAGAACACTCGCGATAATTTTTCTTTATTTAAATTTATTTTCACAGTCACAATAACACTCCACTCTAAACAAACAGCTTCGTCGGTCCAGTTTTAAATAGATCCAAACTGTACAGAGGCAGATACACACACACACACACACGCGCACACACACCCACACACACACACACACACACAGTTCACATTATTGCACGCCACCCAGTTCAGGTTGGAGTTTTAGTTTATTAAAAGTCTTTTGGTTCTATGATTAACTAGAGATGCACTGACCCCATATTAATATCTGTATTGGTCACAAAATTGAAACCATTTGAAAGAAAGTTTATTTTTTACATCTTTGACCAAGATAGTCTACCTATTGTTTTTGTTAGATTCAGTTTCTTGATTATTTATGTTAAATTGGCTGCTATACTCACAACTGCACTGACTGAACAGATTAAAGTTGTGTTTACGTGTTTGACTGAACTTGTGAAGCTGTTGGTGTGTTTATGCGAGCTGTACTGGTGCAGAGTTATCAAATAAGTTTGTAATTCAGCACAATTATGTCTGAGTTAAAAAAAAATAAATGTTTAAAGTCGATTCAGCTGCACTGGATCGGTATTGGCCCCATACTAAACTTCAGATATCGGTATCAGAAGTGAAAAAAGTGGATTGGTGCATCTCTATGATTAACAGGATGACTTCAGTAGTTTTGTTAGAAAAATAACAAAATCTGATGCTTCTAAAGTTGGTTCCAGCATCACTGATCAGTAGTACTGGGGGTACGGCGGGTAGGTTCCTCTGAGCTGAGAGGCGGCGGGCAGCATGACTCCTGGGAGGCTGCTGTACTCGTAGAAGGAGTCCAGGGGCAGAGCGGAGGTGCTGGACAGAGGCGAGCTGTACTGAAGGCTGTGAGGGTGAACGTAGGTCGTGGGGGCAGCGGGGTCCGGCACCACCACGGAGGTGGCGGCAGCAGCGGCCGGTTGGTACCTGGGGTACGGGCCGGGCCTGTAGGCCTGCAGCTCGGGGTAATGCAGGAAGTGAGAGGCAACGTTGGCATGGCAGGCGTGGGCCAGGGCGTCCTGCACCGTCCTCTTCAGCTTCATCCGCCTGTTCTGGAACCAGTTCCTGATCTGAGACAAACATCACAGAGGATGAAACTGACATTTTTAAAAATCAATTTATACATTGAGATTTGTTTGGTACCAATAATTAATAAATCCTCTGCTGTCCCAGCTACATGTTGAACTTAGTTGAAAGTAAGTAGTACTTTCAACAACTTACGAGATATTTTCATCCTGATTTATTAGGAAGTTACTTGTAACCTGGTTACTATCTTATTTTTTTTCAGTTGTGCCGCTCTAAAGTCTTTTACTGGCCAGCCTGGCCAAAACTGGTGATGAAAGATTTCTGGAGACATCAATGCCAAAAATAACCTGTAACATATGGAGTGCAAGTTTAAAGTGAGGGAATTAAAATAAAGTTTTGGAAAGGTTTAAAAAGCAATATACGAGTTCCAGGCAGTGACTGCTTTACTAAAAAACAACCCAAATATCTACTAAGTTCAAAGTAATTCAAAGAAAGTAACTTTCTAGGGTTCTGAAAGTAGCGTGAACGTTCTTAGCTATTTTATTAAACGTTAAAATAGAGAACAAAAAAATGTAAAACATCAAGAAACAATCCTGTTAGATTTAAACACATTTTCCAAATGGTCATTAAAAAAAAAACATGAATTGAACGTATTAATCACTTCTAATTACAGTGCATAATTAGTGAAGACATTTAAAATTGATGTCTGTTAAAGGTTAAAGGTCAGAACAAGAAAAAGACCTGAGTTCTTTCTTAAGCTGCCTGCTGAGCAGCAGTGGAAGCTGGCTGAGGACAGTCACCTGCTTGTCAGAGAGGTTGAGCTTCTTGCAGAGCTCCGCCTTGTCCTGTGTTCCCAGGTAAGCGTTCCTCTTGAACGCCCCCTCCAGGCTGCTGATCTGCTCCGCTGTGAAGGCCGTGCGGGGCCTCCTGCCCACCGGGGGCGACGCGGAGGAGGCGCTGACGGCGTGGGCGGAGGGGGAATGAGGCTGACCGCCCTCGCTCTCGTAGCCGGAGGTCTCCTCCTCGGTGCCGCTGCTGAAACCGGCCTCACTTCCTGCTTACAGCCAGAGAACAAGCAGGACAGGACTTTAAGGGAACCTTAACGACGAGCGGACACAGAGCTGAGCGCCACTGGTGGTGTTACATGAAGGGAAACACATGGACCACTGTTTCTGTGAAGGTTTACAGGAATGCTCAGTGGCGACCACAAGGGGGCGCCAGAGGGTGGCTGTTGCGCCCTAAAGAGCCATATTCAGTTCATACAAAGACACTCATCTTCCTCAATCAACACATAAACGTGAAACCGAATAAGTCCATTCTACATATTTATTCATTTTAACCTATCCCACCCGCAACGTTTTTACCTGGACTTGCCACCCCAAAGAAAAATTTAGAAATTATAAAGCAAATGTTGACGTATTTGTGTAGTTCTATGAGAAAGAGATATAATTATCTCATAGTTATTGCTTTGCAGATAGATATGGAGAATAGCATTATCTTATAAAACTAAATACCAGTGAAAACCAACGTGTTTTAGTTTCAATTTGTAATATTAAAGTCCTTCAATTGTTCCAGCTGATACCAAAAAATATATTATTCTAGCTGACCAGAACAGACACGTTAAGTTAAAAGTTGTTGAATGTTTTTGCAAAAGTGGAAAGCAAAAGTAAATTGATTACTATAAGAGTAGTAGAAACATAAATAACTATTATTAGCCTAAAAATGAATAAATAATAAAATAAATGAAAAATTTTAAATTTAGTAAGTAGTATATTTTAATTGCACTATTATTTATCAAAGTTAAGTGAAAAAAAAATTAAAGTTTAATCTTTAAAACCGAAATTTGATTCATAAAATAAAGCACAAAGTTTAACTATCCTGAAATTTGAAATCCAATATTTATTAGTACTTTTAGGACAAGAGTAATTGGAATATTTATGGGGGGTTTTTCCCATAAAGTGCATTAAAAAGTATCAGATAGCAGTTCTGAACCCGCCGCCTTTAACTGTTTACAGAGTGAAACTCTCACCCTGATTCCTGGGAGACGTTTGGAGCTGAGGAGCTTCCTGACTGAGTGTGTCGATGTGCTGCTGCTGCTGCTGCTCCGGTTCTGGAATCTTCTCAGATTTTGGTTTGCAGTAAAAACCCGGCAGACTCTCCGAATGCGTCCCCCATGCTGCCGGCCCGGATGCTGGCCCCGCCGGCTTGCTGCTCTGGGCCAGCCACTCGATGGAGAAATGGCCCTTCATGCTTACTGAAGGTTAAAGTTTCTCGGTGAGTAAGAAAAAAAAAACAACTTTTAGTTTCATAGAAAGAAAAGAAAAAAAGAACGAAAAGCAGGTCAGAGGAAAGTTCTCCTTAGGACGGTCACTTGCAAAAGCTCAGAGAGTTATGATTGCGTCTCCATGCGGGGGCCGCATTTATAGCAGCCGTCCCCAACCTGAAGATCAAAGCGTGCTGCATCCCCTCCTTCAGTTTTCACAACTGGAGTAATTAAGACGTCCCATTCAGTCTCAATGAGGCTGTTAGAGCCAGGCTCCAGTGAGTCTGGGAAGGACCCCCCGCCTGTCCTCCAGCACCCTCCTCCTTCCTGCCTGCAACAGATAATAGACTCACCTCACCCCAGACCGTCTGCAGCTCCTCCACAGCCGCAGCCGCGCGGCCGTAAAAGCACGCCGAGCGGCGATTCTCTGCAGGGGAGACGTTTCCGCTCAGGACCGGTGTGGAAGCGCGTAAAGGTACAGCGCCGAATTCATCTGAAGTAGTCTGGGGTCAGGGTTCAACACTCTGGTTTTAATGCAAACCAACCTGAAATGGAATAAATGTTGCATCTGTTTTGAGAATATGAGCTTCTTGTCGCTGATTTGGCCCTTTTAAGTATATGTAACACAATTTTAAAATAGTATACAAGGAGAAAAGCAGTTTAAATGAAGTCAAAAAGTTCCGTAATCTAATAATAATTAATAATAAAACAAAACCGGGAGAGGATTAGAAGGTGTGACAGCTAATAGTTCCCACTTTCTTTGTTTTCATAAGACAATAGAATTATCCACTGTTTATTTTAACCCTTAAGAACCCGTTAATCAGTTTAAATAAAGTGATTAACTTTTTTTTTTTTAAAAAGTTAATCACTTTTTTGAACTGATGGGCGCCAATTAAAATCTGATTTTAATTGGCAAATTTCCTGCTGATTAATCCGAGGGAAAATAATGACCGCTAGATGATCTGTGGGTGTCAAGTGGCTCGTCATCGCGGCCAGTAAATCAGGATCAGCTGCTTTAGAATGACGCTTCCTGCATCTCCAAGTGAGAAGGAGTCATCGGGTTAATAAGCAACATAATGAGCAGTGAGTGGTTTAACATACAGACAAGAGTTAATCCTGAGATCATCCTGAGATTAAAGGCAGACTTTGTAAAGACTGATATTACTCATGCAAACACACCACCCACCACCCACACACACTTATAGGATGCTGGTTGTGTGATCGAATTCAGCTGCTTCCATATTGTACGCATACTTAAAGTATAACTAATCCACAAACCAACTTTTTGTTTTTTGCTGTTAAACTAGTTAAATAGACAAAAACTGCAAATGTCCAAAACAACAATGGGGGGCCATTCTGGATAGAAAGAAAAAAGAAAAAGTACATTTCCACCAAAAAAAACTCAGAAAGTTTGAGATTAATGCCAGAAATTTTCTAGAAAAATGTTGACGTGTCAAAAGTTGAAGGATTTTTCTAGCAAATTTTCAGAAACTGGCAAAACAAAAGGGATGAAAACAAAGAGCTCTGTTACCACTTGCTAGTTTAACATTACTCATTTCTCTGTGTTCTGTATTTCATATGAGTTTCTTTTAATACAAAATGCAAAAGAAAAGAGAAAAGTGTAAACTTAAGCTACATTACTGCCTCTACTAGTGGAAAAAGCTTTTAGAGATAATATCCCTGCATTTAGACAATAGTGTGTTTTAAAAGGCAGTAGAATTTGGATATAGATAACTTATAAAAGGTTTAACTGACTCTATTTAGTTTTTCAGTATTCTAATTGATTGAATTACTGATGATGATCCCAGCTGTGGATTAACTCTTACATCGCCGCCATGACGGACCAGAGTTCAATGCGGGGAAAAGCTAACTGGCCTGGCGACGCTGTATTGTTCGGAAATGCTGAGTGGATTCAACATGTTGTTTGACTGTAAAGACATATGAAAGTCAAACAACAGGCTCCGCCGCCATTGATAAGATAACGAGCGAGGTCGAGCGATGCGCGCGGTAAGAAGTCACGTATTTTCGGCTCTCGATATATTTCCGCGCAGTATCTGTGCGTGAGGATGAAACAAGAACCGACCGGTGGTAAAAAGTTCTTACCGGGACACTTCAAAGGCGGCCGGCGCTTTGATATCGACAGGCGGGATGAGGGGGAGAGACCCAATCATCAATCATGTTCAGAAAGTAAGTCTGAGGCTGGACCAATCACATGCAAGACCCAATCATCAATCATGTTCAGGTAGTAAGTCTGAAGCTGGACCAATCACATGCAAGAATCCTTTCAGCTATTTCATATTTCCCGCTCCAGGAAATAAACTATGAAATAAGCAAGCAAGTAAGGAAATACATGCGTTTGACGTAATAAAAAAAATAAAAAAACGCATGAAAATATTTAATTTAAAAAATACGTTATTGCTCCCATAAGGAAATTAAATAAATAATAATATACTTGTGCATATATTATTTACAGTTTTACTTTCATTATAATTTTTTATGAATACGTGTTTTATTTATTCATTTATTTTGACGCTTTTGGGACAGAATAATAAGACTTGTGCATAAATTATTTTGTAAAAGGAATTAAATATAATTAGGTATAAAAAAAATCTGAGGGTCTTTTAGGGCTAGTATATTTATTGATATTAAACATTTACTTAAAAAAGTAAACGTTAAGGAACTGTAAAGCCTATTTTATACATTGTTTCTAGATTGATTCAAATACAATATATTCTTTCATTTTTGTTTTGGCATTATTAACAATTGAAAATAATGTAAAAAAAACAAACAAACAGAAATAATAATATTTTTGAATGAATGTTACAAAATTGCTTGATTGTGGTGAGGAATCTGTCCACGGAGTATTTAGAGAACCGGGTCCAGAGTTTTCCATAAACCCTGTAAAACTGGTTGCAGAAGTATGATTTATTAGGCGCTGTGTCAATAACAGACATTATTATGAGAAAAAATGTTCTTCCAATTCTGAGGAAATACTGTTGTAATTCCAATGAAGCAGAAATATTTAAACAATCACATAAATACATTTGTATTGTCATCAGTGACTTTGTCACCACTTGTTTCAGCCTTACTGCTGCCAGATGTTGGGGTAAAAATGCAGCAAGTTGTTCCTCATTCACACCAATGTTCTGGTGTGATTAACACCAAAGTGTGGCTCTAGAATCTGTGCGTTTCTGCAATATTGTACCCACTTTTTATCCCCATACACTAACAGAGACAGATTTATGGACTTCCATCTGATAACAGACAAGACATTGTCTTTTGGACATTGGTCATAAAAAAAATATATATATATATAT
>CAEGAE010014229.1:0-14011 GCA_903067095.1 Girardinus metallicus | reverse complement strand
TTGTTACAGGTTAATTTTCTAAACTACAGAAAAGTAACTGTTAGAGAAGCTCAAATATGAAAAATTGGACTGATGTTGATATGCGATGGTAACACTGCTGTTATGTTGGATTTACCAATGTTTTATTTTATCTTTTTTTATTCGATTACCCGATTAATCATAAGATTAATCAATAGATTACTCGATTACTAAAATATTCGTTTACAACAGCCCTAGAAATCAGAATAAAGTCTTGACTCTGACCATGATGCTGAGTGCTGGCCTCGATCTCGTCCTCTATGTCCGGGTCGGACGATTCATCCTCATCCTCATCATCTTCCTCTTCCTCCTCATCCTGAGCCACTCCGTTTGTCTGCTTGGTCTTTGATTTCTCTCCTAGTTTTTGATTCTGGGAATAAATAGAGTGGATTCAGTTATCTGCTGGATTTAAATTTACATTTGTTTTTGAACTAGTTCATATTTTTCTATCTTTATGTGACATTATCTAATCCTTTACCAGACAAAAACACACAATACTCTTGATTTTAGAGTTATTACAGCAGCTTTGTCATAAATTCAAACTTTATGACGTCTGTTACAATTAAAAAGTTCCAAACTAATTTGGAAATGTTTCCTCCTTCACCTCCTTGTCCATCCTGAGCTTCTCCTTATCCACCATGTCCTGCTCCACAGCGTATTTATCGATGACTTCCTCCAGACGGGATAAAGCGACTACCCTGTTGGAGCGCAGCTTCTTCAACAGAGACGGGTCGGTCAGAGCCGGGTCCGTCGCTACGGGAGGAAAGAGAGGAAAGAAAGAGAGGATGGAAGGAAAAGGGCACGCTTTTATAAAATCAAAACAGCAACAATAGTATAAATGCTGGTAGCTGGACGAGAGGCAGCTGCATCCAAGTGGTCATTTTTAATATTGAACATAGAGACACTGGATTTCATGTAATGAGTTCAAGAGTATCGTGACATTAAAAAGTGTCAGCATGACTTTTATTGCGGTCACTCTTTTGCCTTGTTGCAACATAAGTCTGAGATAAAATCATTTGGGTTGAGCAAGTCAGATAAAAAAAATTCCCCTGCAGAAATTACATTTGACCAAAATATTTGTAAATGGAATGATTAGGAAATATATCTGAAAATATAAGAAAAAATTCATCTTTGATGGATTAATTTGCTTTGAATCAAAACTGTTCAATCAGAGAAAAACTTTTTCTTTTATTGGGATTTTATTATTTTCCGGTGAAGATGATTTTCCAAATGATTTAGATGCAGCTAGACATTCACTGAACCGCTGCTGTAAAGGTTAACAATTATATCAGATCCTCTGATCATGGACAGAAATACTCCAAGTGATTCTCCTCACAGACAAAGAGTTTGCTCTGACAACACAACCCTAATTCTTAAACAGTTACTGTTGCTAATAAAAGCATTTCTGGCCGTAACTGTGACTCATTTCTTCATGGAAATCGTGATTTAAACTCAGTTTCTCTCCGTTGTGCTGATATGACAAAAGAAACACCCAACATTGTTTCTTCTTCTTCTCTATCAGACAGGAGGATTAACTCCAGGTCTCACCAGGCTTGTAGGTGTCTGTGAGGCGCGAGCCGAAGTTGTAGACCAGGTCTAGGTGGCGCCGCTCCTGCACGCGTTTCCCCGTCTCCGTGAACGCCTCGCGGGCGACCTCTTCCCGCTGCTCCCTGGTCAAACAAAGGCCGTGGCGCTTGTTTGCTCGCAGCACCTGATGCAGGATGTCTGAGTAATTTGGAGGGTTGTTGTGCGTCCCTGGGCTGTTGATGAAGCGCTCAATCTGTGCAGCACAAACTGGACCGTTACTAATTGAACTGGGATTATAATCCAGGTTATCGGTGATGTTTTGTAGGATTTCTACAGGATGAAATGATTTAAATCAGCTCACCCTCTTGTTGATTTCTGGGTAGCGGGTTCCAGCGTATCTGATCCTCTGTTCAATCACTCTGCCTGTTAACGAGCTGCAGCCTTTCAGTTCGCACAGCTTTTCATAAATCTTAATCATCTACAGAAGAAAAAAAGATGGAGTTAGATTATTTAAAACACCTGTTTAAGGTTCAGACTGCAGGCAAAGGCAAACCAAACCCACTTTTTTGGCCCAGATGTAACCAACATCAGACTTGTCTGATCGGCCCAGTTAAAAACTTTTCAGCCCCCAAAGAAAAATCCTATTTGTGCCACTTCTGACTGTTTTTATGTCATTGATGTGAGACAAACTTCTGCACCAGAAGAAGTCAGACAATCTGGACGTAAACAATGGCTG
The DNA here is from genome assembly GCA_903067095.1 of Girardinus metallicus. Taxonomy (NCBI): domain Eukaryota; kingdom Metazoa; phylum Chordata; class Actinopteri; order Cyprinodontiformes; family Poeciliidae; genus Girardinus; species Girardinus metallicus. The sequence continues at coordinate 11,730 of CAEGAE010014229.1, read as the reverse complement.
AAAATTATGATTACGAACTTATGAAAGAACTTTGTTTTACTAACAATCAGACCACTCTTGATTCTACTGACTACACATTTAAACAAACTTTCCTTAGAAGTTACAGTCGATGCTCCACAACAAGCTGCTGCTATTAGTCCTGCTTCATGTTTGTTAGATTCTTTCGTCTTATTATGAATCAATCCATAAACTATTGCTTCCATAAACAATGCGCTGCTGTGTGATGTAAACATTTCCTTCTGCTCTCTTTGAGCGTAAACCGTTCACACAGAAGCCAGATTGTGGTCGGATTTAATTAGACGTATGAACGACCATTTAAGCAAAACATTGGAACTGAGCATCAGGACCTGCTGTGTGACTGCAGCCTAAATCTGCGGGTGAATCTGTTTCAGTGTCTGCAGACCTTCCGTTTGAGTTTGTGCTCCTGGATGTAGGTGGATTCCTCCGTCTCCATGTCGTCCAAGCTGAGCTCCGCCTGCTGCAGCCGGTAGATCTCATCGTTGTAGAGCTTCAACAGGTTCTCCAGGTACGCAATCTGAAATCCAGACACACACAAAAATAATCCATTTCTTTTTTGTTCTTTTATTTTCTGAAATAAAAACTTCATGCAGCCATGTTGGCAGATCTGACCTGTTTCCTTAGCGCTCTCCTGGCTTTCCTGTCAGCTTCGGGGTTTTCCTCTCCGGTTTCCCCCGGCTCTCCTGAGGTGGAAGGCTGCTCCTCTTCCTCTGACTGAACACCATCCTCCTCCTCCCCTGTCCTGCCTTTCCTCTTGTCTTTGCTTTTGAGCGATGCGGAGGTAGACTGATGGCTTCCTGATTCAGAAGCAGAGGGCTCCACCTTGCAGAGGGTCTGCCTCTTCTTCACGGCGTGCTGCTTCAACACGGTGCACAGTTCGTTGATGTAGACGAATGTTTTGGTGACGTTGCCCTGAGCTCGAGTCAGACATTGACCCAGCGCGTTCCTGAACTCCACGGAGCAGAGGTAGTCCGGACAGGCCTTGCTGTGTTTGGTTTGGAGGAAGGTCAGGACCTCTGGGCAGTCCTTGGTGACAGGAGTGCAGTGCTGCACAAACTGGAGCAAACAGGAAGGAAAGAACATGAGAACTTTAATTCAACAGAGTTTTAAAGTTCAATAAATTATTGGTGTCAAACTCATTTTCACTTTGGGTCACTTCAAGATCAGGAATTTCATTAAAGGGGACAGTAGTGGGAGAAGATATTAGAAAACTATTTAAACAGTTAAAATATCTGATCGTTCTCTGTATTCAGTTAGTATCTCTTAAACTGAATAACATGTAACATCTTTTCACATTAATGTATTTTAGCATCAATGTGAAAAACTGATAAAATAATCCTTAAGAGCACAACTGTTATCTTAAATTCCTAAACATAATGGCCACATAAATAACTGCGCCGGGCCAGAAAAAGAATCATCATGAATTGTTATTGGTGATTCTTTTTGCTTAATGCAGCAGAAATCGTCATCAAGATGTTCTGGTAAAATCATTAAAGAAACTACAAATATTGAGATGAAAATAATGAGTTTGTTTGGAATTAACCTAAAGCTGAATTATGTTTATTATAAATAAATTGTCATTTATGTATATTGGATGTTGTCCTAATATCCTGCAGGCCAAATATGGAAAACACCGTTTCGTTTACAGGAAGTCCAACCATGAGGTGAGATGATTTTGTTTGTATTCACAGTAAAAAGCATCTCTAAGTAGGATGCACACATCTATGCAGAAACAGCTTTACAAATAATGAAACTTTTCACACACACATTTGTGTATTAACATTTTATATAGTGATGTTTTATTAAGGAGTTGGCTGGAAAAACAAACAGCTTGAAGACTTTTCCTCTAAACTGCTGGCCCACCAGGACCTCTAACTAAAAACGTGACCTCATGATGTAAACACCTTCCTCTAATGAGTTCTGTTATTCTTTTTTAATATTTCCAAGCATCGTTCAGTGGCAACTGTATTATGGCGATAAAGAAAAAATTAAACCTCCATGGTGAATAAAAACTAAAGCATTTTAACATTTTTCTCACCTCGTCGAACAGCTTCTGGTTCTCGACCCGCAGAGCTTTTGCATTCTTCTTCGCTGAGCTAAAAGGTGACTGTGTGACGTGGGTCTGTACCACATGCTGATTTTTAGGTGGCGACACATTTCTGGCCCGATGCTCAGATGATGAAGGTCGAGGTCGCTGCTCTACGTCATTATCGTCATCGTCATCATCGAGGACTATGATCTTATCGGCCATCGAGGCGGGAGCCACCGCCATCTACGTACTGAATGGTTCTGCGTCCAGAAAATGAAAGAAACAGAAAATTATCAACACAACAGGAAAATGCAAGACGCCAAGCAAGCATCGTATTATTGAATTCAACAATAACAGGCTGAAAATAACATTCTGAGATGTAATAATGGACATATAACTAAGAACCTCCTTATTTAGTAAAGGACACCAATGATGGCGCACTTTGCCCATCCTGGAGTGTATTTATTTCAGATTGTGAGTAATGAACAAAATACATTGTCAATAGAGTTCATATTGTCAATTATTAAACAAAATCTGTAAGAAGTCACATTACTAAACAACTCTATCAGAGGAAAAAACATGGAAGTTGAGACGTTTTTAGTTTAAAGGTTGAATATTTTCTGTTGCTCTATTCTACAGCTGCCTTTAACTAAATTACGCAACAGTTATAGGTCATTTAAATAACATCTAAACTGACATTCATGAAAGAAAGTTTGTTGAACATTATATGGCGACATCTAAATGTTTTTTAAATGAATCTAAATGTTATTTTTCAGTATTCAGTGCAGGTGAAGAGACCTAAATCCCAGCATTTAAGCTTTTAAAAACACAAATAAATTGTGATTTTTGTTGCTGAATTTCTTTATTTTGATTTAAAAAAAAATTGAAAAAGTGGATCTAATAAATCTAGATTCTTTGCGATTCCTTATCTCCGACTGGATTCAAACTAACAACTCTATCAAGAAACCTGCACCCTGATTGGTGCATTTCCTAAAAATATTCATTATATTAAAACAACAACAAAAAGAATTTGAACAAAAATATGCATCTTATCTCCAATAGCTACAGGCAGTTATCAAAAACAGAAAATACAATAAATTGATGTAACACAACATGAAACTGGCTCGTATCCCTATAAATTTAATTACTTAATTTCAACAGTGTGCAAACTTGATTTGCTGCAAAACAATTTTGTTTGTTTTTAGGAAGACATCAAAAGTTAATTTGGTTATGGAAATTTAAAAAGGCTTATAAGCTGTTTACTCTGTGAGCTACAATTAATTAAACATTTTCTGTCAAAACGACAATGAGGTCAATTGTAATAATAACCCCAGAGACAGTTAAGTTAAGCAGACGGTTTATAATGTTGAACAACAATAAGAAACAGAAACTTTACTAAAAAGTGAAACTGGTGGAAGACCTAAAGAAAAGCATTAACTGGATAAAATGTGCCTCTGATAAAGCTCGTTTAGGACATATTATAATGTACTCACCTGTTATTTGGGAGCTGTTTGAGATGACAATAAACGCAGAAACCGCTTCCCAGCACAGAATAGAAAAAGCTCCTAGTTAGCTCATATTAGCATTAGCAGCTAGTTAGCATTTTAACATAAACTGGCAGAGAGGCGGTGCTAAACTACAAAAACCGTGTTGATATTTGTGTATTGTAGAGTTAATTAATACAATAAATACACAATATAACATTTAAATCCCATCGGAATTGCTACACTGACACACACTGCTTGTAAACTTGGCTATGTTGTCAAGTCGAGACCCGCTAAACTACGGCAAACATCCAAGGCTGTGATTGGTGGATAGATCAAACACAATGAGTAAAACGGCCCATTATTGGACGGATGAGTAGAAGGGGCTGTTATTCTGTGAGTTCTACTTGGGATTTCATTTCGTTGTAAACGTGCTTTACTGACACCTGTTGGAAAATGCCAGGAACAGCAAACAGCTGGTAAATGTAAATGTGCTATTTTTCGGCTAAATAAAGTTTTAATTCAGAGCACAAATATCTAATACACTTTTTAGCGTTGCACTTTAGCTGAAGATACGTTTTAAAAAAATTCGCACGTTATTCTTGACCATAGGATATCAGATAGAATGGCAGGTTTACTTTTTTTTTTGACGTTTTATATCTTAAAGGATTTTTCTGTTCTGATTAGAAGTCAAATGAGTCACTTAAGCCAGTCACTTTAACACGCTTAGACCTGTAGCGTTTGAGATGCAAGTTTTAGATTTTTATTTTCTCTGAACATTGGTGTCTTAAATGTTTCCCACCTTGCCATAGTTGTTTTATGTAGAATGATGGACTTCTAATATGCCTCTATATCTCATGCTAATATATTATTCACAGGTTTTCATTTTATTTTTTTTAATGTATCTGTTTAAAACATGATTGTCATTGTGTCTTAAATGAAACGTTGCAAATTCATGACAGCAACATCATCATGCACTTTATGCTGCATTTAATCTTTAAAGGCTCAACCATGAAAGACTGGAAATTAGACAAGTGGTTGTTTCAAAAAAAAAAAAAACTCTTTTATTTCAGAGAAAATGCAGAATTCAATAACAGCAAAAGTTTCCCTGAATTAAAATGATGCACTCTGTTTGTACAGTATTCTTCACATTTCTTCAATCAGATCCTGTTGCTCCACTCAGCCGGTCGCAGCATCATTAAATTCAACATCATGTTATAAACTGAAGATAAGCTTCAGCTGGTGACTTTACTCACCAAATGAAGCTGAAAGAATCAATCTAAATCACATTTTCCTTTGTGGCCAACTTCCAGTGTTTGTAACAAACTCAAAAAAATAAAGGAGTAATTTTGTCAAATATACATTTCAGTACAAATATTCAAACATGAAGAAGTTATTTCCCCCAAACAGGAAATTCATACCACAAAGCATCAGAAATGCACAAGCATTAAATTCTGCACAGATGAAACACCAGACTGCAGGTTGTGAAAAAGAGAGAGAGCAATCCGCATGAAGACGTGGAGCTGCTGCTAAAATCCCATCGAAGGTATGAAAAGTTTCACCGACTCGACAAATTTCCAATCAGTCGACTTCTGTCATCTTTACTTTGCTTTCTGTAAGAATAAAAACACGGCCACACCAAGTAGCATAAAACAGCTGCTCAGGCATATGGAAAAATATACATTTTATAAAAACATGTTCTAAATTTTATTACCTTATCTTCTCCATCAGCTTTATTTGACCCTAAAAGCACAAAAAGAAAACATTAAAATCACTAAATGATTCAGAAAATTTTAATTAGCTGCAGATAAAAAAAAATTAGACCTGCTTTTAATTTGATTTAAATAGCAGAAACTGTTTTCCTACCAGTAAAACTCCATGACACAAACTTGATGAGTCCGTAGAGAACCAGCGCCACGCCGACCATCGCCATGGAGTCTTCGATGGAGGGACTGCTGAACCCTGAGAGAATAAAAACACAAAATATATTGAAATCCAAACTGGTTTTTATGTTAAATAAGTTTTGTGCAGCTGGATTTATTTGGACAGTTGTCTGATTAGTTATAATGCAACTAATAATTATGTTAGTGGACGTTAGAAGTTTGTAATAATATTTTCTAAAAGGCTCTCTGTTCCCAGAACCAAACAACAGACCTCACACCTGTATTACAAAGCCAAACAGAAAAAGGATGGAGTGGACAGATGTTGGCACAGTTGAAATAAGACTAACTTCCATGGGAAAAATATCTTGTTATAAGTGAAATAATCTGCCAATGAAGCTCCTACTTGTTATCAATATTAAGGAATTATTATTATCATAAAACAAGCTCATATTTCTTGATGAAAAGTTCCTTGCAAGTTAGTTTTGCATAATTTCCAGTGTGCTTCGATATTTGCACTTTGACGCCAGACCAGACAAAAATATTTGGTAAGATGTTTTATTTCAATGCAGGGGTTTCTCCAAGTTTTTACCGATGACGTTGAGGGTCACGCTGGCCCTTCGCGTTCCTCCTGCGTGAACCGCCACACAGGTGACCTCCCCTCCTCGGCCCAGGTCCAGTTTGGACGTGTCCAGCTCCAGCCGGCTGCTCTGGCTGTAGGTGCTGTCCCAGGCCTGCCGGTGTCCCGACATCCTGCCTGATCCCAGAGATCTGGACTTCCCATCAGCTCCTTTAAACTCCCAGCTCAGCTCCAGAGGGAGGGGAGCGAAGCCCGAAGCTTCACACTGGAGGTTCTGGGTTTGACCCGGAACAGTGAGGGGAAGTGGGGAAGGATGGATGGAGAGAGACGGAGGCTCTGGGTGGAGAGGAAAGAGGACGGTGTTATTTAAACATTTTAAGAATATTACTGTCGATCAAGCAAAACATGTAATCACATCATACTGTAGCGCTGTGATTAATCACATGCATTAACTGCCCTAGTTTCACAAACTGTCCAGGTGTTTCCCTCACCTACGATCTCCAGCTCCATTGCCACCTGAGCCAGCAGGTAGGGCAGGTAAATGGTGCAGATGTACGTCCCAGAGTGTCGGACCTTAGCCTCCTCCAGAACCAGGGAGGCGTTTCCTCGCTCATGCAGAGCCTCAAAGTCCAGAAACGCCCCGGTCTCATGAGTATCAGCCAGGCGGTCCAACTTCCCGTCGTAAGCCAGAACCAGCCGGCCGTCCCCTCTGGTCTGGTAGCGCCACTCCACCGCGAAACCCGACGTAGATAGAGGAGTGGACGGGTCGACCCAGAAGCTGCAGTCCAGAGTGACCGGTTCCCCGAGTCTGGACTTGGCTGACATGGTTCTGCTGGTGATGCTCAGGATCACTGGGGAAACAAGAAGCTCAAATTAATCAGACAGAACTAAGTGGTGACTATTACCTGTTGCATAGAGGTAGCAGGGGGCGTGGCCACAGGGCGAGGGGTCAGAGGTCGGAGGTCAGGAGGGGCTGCCAGTCAGTTTGTTTGAATCACTTTGTTACTCAATGTCAATAGATGACAGGAATGCTCATTTTATTTTGTTTGTTTTTGACAAGAGCCAATAACAATTATTTTTGTTGTTTGCAAAATTTAGCCTATAATGGTTTCAATAATTTTCACTTTAAGTTAATAAATAAGCTGAGTAGCGTTAGCATTACTACGTTAAAAATATAATGGAATACAGTTAAGCTGTGCTAAGCTAAAAAGGCTAAAAAATAAAGCCTTACAAAGGACTGGATAGTTTTCACATGATAAACAGATCCATGAGTTTTGTTTGGTTAATTAAATAGTTTCGTGATTGAAGTTTTTACCCGCAGACTGCACTGCATTTAGATAATATCACCATTTTGCTGCGCCACCCTTCTACAGTCTGTACCCCTAAGAAAAGAGGAAACTGGTTACCGTCGTGTTCTTTGGTTCCTGTCGGAGCTCTTGAGATGGTGGAGACGCCGAGCTGCTGGTCCAGGCCCTGGAAGGAAGCGGAGAACCAGTCGGCCTGTAGGTAGACGGGGCTGAGGGCCGACTCTGTCAGGGAGGCGACCCATTTGAGGCTGGACGGCTGCGGCAGGAAGGGGTTGATCTCACACTGCGGCTTCTGGATGGAGCCTCTGGGGGGGTTGAAAGAGGCGTGGCAGAGGTTGGCCGAAGGGTCTGAGGAGAAAAGACTCATGGTTAACGAAAAGCAGCTGGAAATCTGCTCCAGACATTCTGGTTTGATCTCAGAGAGAAGATATTCTTCTTAGTTTTTGAAACTCTTATAAATGATCGTTTTTGATAAGCATATAGTACAGCACAATGGCAAAGTGGAAGAAAACTGATACATGGTGTGGAATTAATTGTAATCAAAACCTCAGAGACATTTTTCTTTGCAAAACAACACCATGATATAATCATTTGGATTTAGAGCTGGACTTTGACTAGGACATCCCAAAACATTAATATGCTTTAAACAAAATAATTTTTGTAGCTCCGGATTCCTGTTGGAAAGTAAAACTAAAAACTCCAACTCAAGTCTTTCCAGCAAATAATAAGTTTTCTTCTTGGATTTAGCAGAACACACTTCTGATTTTTGAGGAAAAATGGAGAATAAAATTAAATTTATGTTGCAGACAGAGATGCTCAGGTTTGTCTGTAGCCATTTAATGTCACTCTGGAATAATTATAATCACAGAGATTAGCAGCAGATTTCCTCTTGGCAAAAATATATCAACCTTTGTCTAAAGTTTATGCATTTTTGTAATTTCAGAACATTTGTTATTTATGCACACAAGACAATCAGGAAGACGATGGAGCCGAACAGATATTGTGGGATTCGTGTTGAACTGACCTGTTATAACATAAACTCTGCTGGGGTCGATGTCGGACGCATCGCGCTGACTTCCTGTGACGTCACTCTGTTTGTCGGTCCTGATGTGAAGCAGAGATTTCTCCTGCGTTGTGGCTCCTGTCAGTCCTCCTCCTCTGCCTGGTTTCTCCTGAACGAACCAGCACTCCATCACTGGACAGGTGCAGCTGCAGCCTTCACACCACAGATTTAACAACATTAGTCTTTATCAGTTAAGACACAGCAAATATAAATACGGTCTAAATGACCAAGGAGTACGTTTTTGTAGCTTTTTCATTTTAGGAAGCATGTTAAATATTAATCTGCAAAAATATTCAGGCGTCTTCAAAAAGGGGGTCAATTTTATTGAAATGTTCATATTTAAATCAAGAAAAGAATTACTTTATAAAGAAAAAAACTTTTGGAATGGCCTTTGGAGAGTCCAGAACTAGATCTGATGCTTAAAATGTCTGTGGACATTTGGATCAGCTCACAGTTCTGATGAAGTTCTGCCAGGTAGACTAGATAAATATTGACAAGATGCTACATGCAGAAAGTCACAAGATACATCAATAAAGTATTAATGGTGCATGCAAACTTAAGCAACCATGCTGTTGAAGTTTTAACAATATATATATATATGTTTTATAGCAAGGCCTTGAAATACAAGTGTTTGTTTACATTTTATTAGTTGGTTGATAAATAAATATAAAATGTTATTGTAAAAATCTTTGGTAGAACTAGTCAATAGATGAACTGGAGATTAATAGCTTTTAGATGCAGTACTTGGGGGAAAACTGTAATGAAAGATTTTGTCAGCTATAAATTTATCCCCAGCAATAAAAGCTGAGCTTCAAAAAGGAAAGTAGAAGTGTAATTCTCTCCAGACCAAAAACGTTTGATTTCTTCCTTTCTGTTTTCACACTTTCCAAGTCCAACTAGGTTATCCTGCTTTTTCTGTTCAATTTTTACTGTGTATTTTATTGTTTATTGATAAATTTACAAAATAATTTCTAGTGCTTTGGGTGAACAGATGAAGGCATTTTCGGCCATTATCTGAATAGTCTGCAAACCAGACTTTATTCACAAACACCCCATTTTACAAATTAGTTACATTTAGAGCAAAAAACAAACTCTGGAGTCAGTCATTTGAGGTTTGTTAAAATTTTGGGAGCGTTGAGCTAAATTCGGCAAACATATGGATCTCTAATATTAAACATAAATGCGTTAGTCATTTTATTACATTTCAGTTTCTTTGCACTATAAACTGCGCTGTTCTGCATTGCTTAGAATAAACTGAAGTCAGCCGAAGAAAGGTTTTGAATGGAAATCTCTCTGCTGCCATGACATATGTCCAGTTTCTGCATTCATTAATATATTTTTCATGTTTCTTGTAAATGATCAGGATAGTAAATTAGCAGAATTACGTTGTTTAGCTTACCTTGGATAAAGCCGATAAAGGCGATAATAGACAGTTTATAAATTGTAGAAAAGTCCGTCATGGTTGACCCGTCTTTCTTTGCACTCTGGTTTCTTTCTTTACGATCAACACACGGAGTAAAGTAGATTAAATGGCTGGTTTTCCCCCTGAAAACCCAGCAGCAGCATTTTTTACTTTCGCTTTCGCTAACAACGCCAGCAGCTGATCGGAATAAATAAACAGCAGGCTCGTATTATTAAAAAAAGATTACTTTAAAATTTAATTTGAATAAGATTTATAAAAAGTAAACGCTAACTAAATCAAGAGAAAAGCAAATATGTAACTCATTCTTTAAATTGACCTTCGCAATAATTTTACACGGTTATGAAGTAGTTCCTAAACGGCGCCACTAGATGGCGACATTTTCTTACGAATAAGTTTATGGCGGCTCAGCTTGGATTGCGTTCCGTTCCTTTCTGTGCAGACTCTTTGGCCTGCTCTTGTGTTGATTGACATAATTAAAGTTGATTTTATTAGAATTAATTTCCATCTTCGTGTACAAAATCATTCATAGAATGTTACACATTGTACTTAGAAACAAGACATTGAAATAATGAGAAACGAAAGGGAACAATTATACGGAGTGGAATCCAGCCTGAGAGAACCGAGGTGAAATAGGAACAAGATAAACAGAAACCATGGGAAATTCTTAATTATTTCTGAGAGTCATAACAAAAAAGTACTCAGCTTAACTTTTAAATACAACACAACCATTTTTACAGGCAGATTTGTGTTTTTGCTTTGGAAAGTGTATTTTCATTTCCTTGTCCTTTACAATTTCCATTAAAGTTTTTATGATATTTATTTTATGCTTTGTTTCTGTCATGATTGGGGAAATGTGGCTTAACAAGACAGACAACAACCTTCTCTGTCCTGGCAAAGGTTAATCAGATAGTTACCAAGATAACGAATACTTCTTCCTCTTTTGTGTGCCAACAGCTACATGAATCATTTTGCCTTTATAGAAAAAGGAAACCTAACAGAGATCATCTGGTTTCCCAGAATGAAGCCTAGAGGTTGTGCCCAGGCAGCCCAGATGGTGGCGCTCTAACACAAACAGTAACAACGATCAGTTGATGTTCTAAGTATGTTCAGATTTTGCTGAAGTCATGTCAGGTCAGTTGTTCAACCACATACCAGAGAAGTCGCACAAAAGAAGAAAGATTTTAGTTTTGTTTCATTAGAATTAAAGCAGCTTTATTGTGGATCACTGATCTGAGAAATATAGCATCAGAAGCCTTAAAGTTTTATTTCAGTAGGGTTTCTTTTGTATATATCTTTAGATGTATAATTATTTAATATAATGATAAAATCACTTTTTTTTCATTTGAACTGCGCATGTGCTTTACCATTTACAAATACGGAAATGTCCTATGAGACATTTCTGTACTTGTTGCCTTTACGCCATTTTGAAACAGAGCGTAGTGAGGAACAAAATGGCAACAAGGCTGTGGCACTTTGATCACCTGTTACATCATGTTTCCTGGTGTGAATCATATCATGGTAATCTAATAAACCAATGCAAATATTGAATATTAACTTTGTTAAAAAATGCCCTTCCTGATTCAATTTAGGTTTGTTGAATGAAACATTTCTGAAAATCATATCTTCACAGTAAACTAGAAAATTAGTTACATGATTTGTTTTGGAAACAAACCTCTATACTGACAGTAATATAATAAAAACCTAATTTTGATTGTGGGTTATTTCAGCAGCTCCATAAAACAAATGAAATCCTGAATGTGTTTATGAACTAACATTTGGTGTGAGAGATTGAATAAAGTAAGAAAAACTACAAATGTTATTATTTATCACTTCATTGATTTTTATAGTGGGAGCTCCAACCTACCATCTTTGTTCTGGTGTTGTTTTGTCCCATTTTGTGGTTAGATGACAAAACATATAAATATATATATATATATATATATATA
>CAEGAE010014226.1:0-43347 GCA_903067095.1 Girardinus metallicus | reverse complement strand
AGGGACAATTTGGAGAGGCCAATCAACCTGACAGTCATGTTTTTGGACTGTGGGAGGAAGCCGGAGTACCCGGAGAGATGCACAGGGAGAACATGCAAACCCCGTGCAGAAAGACCCCGGGCCGGGAATCGAACCCAGAACCTTCTTGCTGCAAGGCAACAGCTCTACCAACTGCGCCACTGTGCAGCCCCGATTTTCTGCAACAGACCTACACAAAAAGGGCTTAATTGTGAAGTAGAAAGAAAATTACTTTTAGAAAGAATAAGCATTTGAAGAGTCGGTCATTAATTCAGTCATGCTGAATCGATTAAACACCTTTGGCTCCAAGTCTTTATGTCTCTACAAATTCTACATATCTAAAAACTGACATGTACTTGATGTGCAAGGTTAGTTTTCCACCTCACATAGTTTTGTGTATGTCACACAGTTGGTTTATTCCATAAATTTGTCTCATACCAATGTGCAAACATAACATTTTTGAGGCTAAGTTGTAGATCTGCAGCCTTTTCCTTCTCATATTAATACTCTGGTTACCTAATTAATAACATAAGATCCCCCAATCAATACATACAATTGAAAGAAATTCTTCCCCAGCCTGTTAATATAGGTAGATGGCAGACTCATGATAGCTTTGAAGGTGTGCCATCATTTTTTCTATTTACAGGTGACAGAACATATCCCATCTTGGAAAACAGTTTTATAACCAAATTCAGTTAAAAAATCTCCACAAATTTTGCTCTAACAGGTTTGCTTTGATCACTAACAACTCTGCTTAACTAATTAATGGACTTTTGAAGGCAGTCACTCTTGGTTTTTTTGTGGGAGAATCAAAGTAAAAGTAAAAGTGCCTGCTGCTCTTTTTACATTATTAGTTTTGAAATAATTATGAGAGCCATGTGTTCCAAAATTTGGGCAGCAATGTATCTTTCAGCAAAGTTGTGTGGTCACTAATGAACAAAAATCAACAGTTCATTTAGTAAATCAGGGCCACACCATAAATTTTTCTTATTAGCTTGGATCTCGATCACAAGAACTCACTCTCCTTTTGGCTCAGGTTCTTAAATAATCCCTAAATAAAACATCTGGCTCCTATGTTGCTAAATATTGATCTCCCTAAGCATGCCAACTGCTAACTTTCTCACTTTTAATTAAATAGTTTGAAGACAGTACATTTATAATTACTTGGCTTATTAACTGCTACAGGTGGACATTACTCCATTTTAATTTAAGTTTATAAATTGAAATTTATGCAAATGTTCTAACTCAGAGGGGAACAAATCCTAGTAATAAAGCTTTGCTGGATCTTCAAGCTGTGAGTTTGAGACAGTTCCATTTTTTTTTTTTTTTTTTTTACTAAACAGGGAATAAAAGAAAGTTGGACTAGTTGTAAATTGTTTGCAGTTTATTCCCAGCTTGTTCCAGAGTTTAAAACTGAGGGTAATTAATTACACCCCAGAGTAAAGAGACATTGTAAGTATGAGAACTGATACTCACTACCACTTGGAAAACAAACAGTTTCAACCCCTGTGGTGTGCTGAATATTTCCCATTATTTTGCTCTTTATAGGGAATTTAACTCCTCTGGGTTTGGGACAATAGAGCCATTTATGAGATCCAGGTTTTATAATATACTACAGGAAAGCTATCAAATCAGCTTAAAGAATTTCAAGCTGCTGCATTGAATGGCTTTTTATTATCAGAGGCTGCATGAACTGACTGTAAATGATTAAAAAAATCCCTTTGTGAGACAGAGGCGTACGGATGGCAATAACGAAAGCAGTCACAATATAACAATTAAATCAAGAGCAGCACGACTGAACAGTTTCTTTCTAATTAATGTAATTTTGTAATTTCCCACCCAGAGGGTGAAAATATATTTTTTGAAGAATTAATTAAGCTGTTTTCCTGAGAAAATTCTTTGTGTGCCAGACAAAGAAAAAGATTAAATATATTACCATAAGTTTTATTTTTGCAAAACTTTCAACTTGAAGTTTGTGTCAAAGGAAATTGCATTTTTGGGAATTGTAATGAAGCAAGGAAACAGCATTACAGACTGTAACAAGATTAATGCTATATTATATCACATTAACGTTCATAAAGTCTCATATCTTTTGCAAATTAATCTGAAGAATGAATATTTTTCCATTATAGGGGCCCCTGAATGCTACCCCAAAAATAAATCACAATGACACAATCATAATCTCTGCATGTTCCAAACAGTTGAGAATTATTTGAAATTAAAGGGAAACCAAAGGCTTCAGTAACAAAATGTTGCCAATGACTTACTTAAAGTGTACACTGGACAGATTGCAGAGAACTTTCTTCTGTCATTTGTCCTTGAAAACGGTCTCTAAGGAGGGGAATGAGCTACTAAAGACTTTCCCAGCCATTCTCACTACATTGTCAGACAGTCTCCTTGCAGTTGCTGCAGGACGTGAAGCCACTTGTCAAGATGCTCTCAGCAGTGCCCTACTAAAAGTTGATGAGGACAGAAGTGGGAATTCACATTCGCTCCAAAGGATGTGGCTTATTGCTCAACGTTATTGGCTTGTTGTGGGTTCTTAAAATGTTAAGAAAGATCTCAAGGGATGTAAAACTTCAAAAATATAGAACTCTCTTCTTCAGAGAAACTGATGATGTAGATTAGTGAATATTCAGCTATTTTTCTGGAGCCAACAATAATGTACTTTGACGTTTAATGACTGCCCACATTTAAAAAAGGTGCAACAGCCCATAATGTATTTTCAAAAATAAAGCAGCTGGGAGTATAATTTATAATAATTCTCTACACATCTAAAAAAAAATCATCTAATAAAAAGATTCTGAAATGGGCCCGTTTTGGGTGCTGATCTTTTTTTCCGATTTTTGTTGCTGTTCTGTGTTAGAATGTGATGTCTTTAGAAAAGACCTTTGAGTGTGCTCTCTGCATGCTCCTCCAAGATTTGCTGCCTCTGAGGGTCTGAAATGAGAAGCGCTGAATCCTGGATCCCATCTGGCAGTTTTACAAACCTGTTCTTCCAACGCCGGCAGCACTTTTGTTTTTCTCTGGCTACCTAAACATTTATATTCAAAGCAGCATGTGTTTCTGTGAATCAGCTCGTGAATATTTATGTATAATTCGTATGCTGTCTAAGCACATATGTGTGCATGTGTTTTTGAATATATCCCCTGTCATAACATAAGAGCTCACTACTCTGAGGATTTTCTGGCCAAATGGTCTGGCTTTGTAGAACATAAAGAAAAAAAAATAATGATATTAGAATTACCGGTGCAGATCTTTATTTCAGATCAAGCAAAAGAAAAAAAAAAAAAGATCAAAATAACTTCCTTGTCACAACTATGAGACATAAACTTTGGTAAAGAAACAACATTCTTCATAATTCAGTCAGTTCAGGGCTCATTCGGCAACAGTAATTAAAAAAATATGTATGCATTTTTACTTTTCACAATGAATCTTTAATTGAATTATAATCCGGACTGGTTGATGGCCATGACGTCGCCTTAATTTGCCTTTCTTGAAGGACAATGTTGGCAATCTTTTCTCAGTAACATGCAGTATCAGTATTAAGCGTTATTTTGTACTTTCATATGGAGATGTGGGATCAGTCACTCAACCTGATCTCAAACAAGTGGATAACAATGGATACAATAAGAAGTTCTTAAAATTTCATTGTACAGCCACGCTTTTCCTGCAGAGGTAATGACAACCATCTGCTCTGTTTCTTTATCACACATGTGGTCTCAGATGGCTTTGGAAGTGTGTTTGATTAATTGGGATGACAACAAACTCGTTTCAGCATCATGTCCTTTACCAATGAGGATTTGAAATTCGTCACTGAATCCCACTTTAATCTAATCAGCCACAGTCCATGAATACTTGTCTGTAGCCCCCTGGTTCCTTGTTTTCTTCTGTTTAGGTGCCAATAATACTTTGCAATTGTTTCTTATCCACTTAAATCCCATGTCCCTGCAGAATTTTTACAACTTGTTCACAAGTTGACTCGTGTTTCTGCTTATTTGTCTTTCACTTCTTTTATCGTGTATTTTCTGTTTTCAAGTGCGCATCGCTGTCCTGACGCTTTGATGTCTTTGGTGGTTTAACTGGACATATTCCTTTAACTACAGACTGCAAGGAATTACCTTTTGCCACACTATTGATTCACCGTCTTGAGGGAGTTTTATAATCCTTTTCATTGTTTCAGCTGACATCCATATAGTTTTGCCTTCTTTCCCATCATTCAGCCTGATGCAACAGCACTTCAAATTCTATAAAGACTCTTTGACTTGCAGGCTAATTTGCATAGCTAGGCACATGCATGTATTTTTCTTTTAATCAAAGTGCAAGAAGTCTTTTTTTTTCCAACTTAAAAAAATATAATTTAATTAGTACTTTTGGGATACACCTTATGCTACTAGAATTCAGTTTTTCCAATTAAAGAACTGTGAGCCATATCAGTTTTTTATGCTAAGCTAAAATAATTTAACACTTTTGAGTAGCGCTTCTGTAGTTTTTGACAGGAGCTGCAGAAACACTGAAGGCTGCAGGGACCATTTTCTTTTGAGCAGTTGTCTTCTGTTTTAGATTTAGCTTTCATGCTTGTCTTTGTGTTTCAATATATTCACACAGGTAGAAGAGCACTATATCTAGGAGAATAGTTTACTTTAGTAATTTTGACCTTGGTTTACCTTTAAGATGTTGCTTTGTTTTTGTAGTTTTTTTTTTCTTCAATCCTGGACATTTTGCACCTCTGTAGTCTATCTAAATAAATTGTTGACTTTATTTAATCAGTGTAATCTGATGGGGCTTACTTATGGTAAATGTTCAATAATTTTTGGTTTATGTACTAGTTTGATCTGAAAATGTAATAATAAGATGAAACATTTGATCACAAAAACATCCCTATGTCTCCTTGACTAAATGAATAGTTTTCTAAGATACCTGACTGTGTGGGGAATTGTGAGCAAGCAAAAAACATAAATGGTTCTCTTTTGACCTCAAGACCCCTGGCATTTTTTCATATCTGCATAATACAAAGAATTTAACTCAAACAAAGAGATTTGAATTCTAGACAGATAATACTGACATTGGTAATGAAGTGTGTGATTATGCTAGTGCATTAGAGGAGATTCAAAGTGGTGCTTTTCAAAGCCGAGAGTTCTTGTTGTGGTGAGCTGGTGTCCTGCAGGTTTTTGTTCCATTACACTTTCTGTTCGATGAGAGTTAATGAGCCACAGCTGGTCTATTTCTAACTGACGCCTTCAGGGAGGAACATAAAGCTGCAGGACATCGACTCTGGAGAAAAAGACCACTGCTATTTTTTTTCTTCTTCTTTTGCGAAGTATATCCATGAGTTTTACAGCCAAACAGCAGTTCACAGCTTTAAAATCAATGTTGCAATTAGTCATTTGGGACTACATATTTACTATGTGTTTTAATATTTACATTTAAATAAGCCCTATATCTTGGTAGTAGTGGCTTTTATTGGCCCATAAAGACAAAACACAGATTGCACACATTATAAAAATTTATATTAAACCCCCAAAGCCTCTTTGCATATACCCCAGGTATTTATGTTATGAACCGTGTGGCCAACAGTGTTGATGTTCCACTTTAGCTGAGATTGATGTTTCAGCAGAGCTTCAGGGGGAGCGATAATCAAAGTCCAGGTGCAGCGATTGATTCTTTTTTGCTCGTCCTGTGCAGTGATTTCCACGCAGTTTCAAAACTACGGTGGCTTTGTGTATGTTGACAAATCAGTAAGATGGGTGAGCCAGTCATGTTGGGCACGTAGTCGAGAAGCGGCTCAAAAATCAATACCTTCAATATCTTTTTGCCTCTTTCTGCCTTTAGTCTATGTTGTGGAAAACATAAGAAGTGATAAAATGTGCTTTTTCATGTCTTCTGTTTTCACACCCAGCCTTTTCTTAGTGTGGCCAGTCTGCTTCCATTGCAGTGATCTCATGTTTATGTCCAGTTTGTGGGCAGATTAGGTAATACAACCTGTCACAGCACCTTGGTACCCTTTGACTTGCTCCGGTATTGACCGTCTCAATCTAATGGAGTAAAACATGACTTTAATTACCCATTACACCACTCACTGTGATGTTTTACAGAGAAGTTTAGAGCACCCCAATGATTCCTGCTTTCACCTAACAGTGTACAGGGTTTTTTAATTTGCCACACAGTTTGGTGTTATTTATTCATATAAAGTATAGGTGACTTAAGAATACTAATAAGAGTAAAAAAAATATATATGCTTTTTTGAATAAATATACAATTTTCTTCCAGAGTTGCTGGTGATCAGTTAAAAATATCAGGCAGGTAACATCTAACTTTTGCATTTAGCTAAAAGGGATTAGAGATTACAGATTTAAGCATTTATTAAGTAAAACATTAAAACTTGACAAAGACAGCTTTGTCTAGGTCATAAATGATCCTGACAGCAAAATCATACAAAGTATAATTTAATTTGTATGCGTAGAGCTGGTAGATGCAGCTCAGCATCCTAAATAGTGATGGTGTTGATGCTCAGTTGAGTCCACAACATCAGTTTAAAGTGTTCATAATTTCAATTCACTCAAAGTCTGGCTTAGCTTACAAAGTTCAGCAGGACTAATAAAGCCAAACAGAATCATATGTTCTGTGTAATGGCCTGAGTCAGGTTTGTAAATAATAACATTTAATTTTTTTTTAGCAAACTGCCAGTACATTCACACATTGGTGAGAGTGGCAATTACCCTTTGGCTAGAAATATAGAGAAAGCAGATGTAACCAATTAAAGTACTATAATTAAATTGTGTGTATGTGTATTTGTGTTTGTTGAAGTGGTCAAAACTTAAAAAGACCTTTGGATTTAAAGGAAATGTTATATTCAGAATGCTTGCTAATTGGAATCAAAGCACTGCACATCTACTTTTTTTTTTACAGTTGTATTTGCCAAAAGTTGTTACATTATTCTATCTTTTTACATGAAGCCTCATCAGAGTACACCAATAGAAATGAACGGGTCAAACTTATTGTGTGCTTTTATTGCTATTTTGCTGGTGTTATTGCCGTTTCCTGCAGTTCCTTCAGTGTTGCTGTAGGCATCTTGGTAGCGTCTTAGACCAGTTTCGGAGAATTGTCCAGATTTTGTAATGGCATTTTTGACTTTCTGCCTTTTGCACATTGTTCTTGAAAACAAGAATCATTTGATCCTTTCGCAACCTGCCAACTATGGTTTTAGCAAGGATGGAAAATAGCAAACATCACAAAAATGCTATGGCAACTGAATTATATGTCAAGCTCATCAGGTTTTCTATAATTGATTAAAGGTGCGAACTTAATAAGACTGAACGCTGAAACCAAATCAAAGGTTATATTAACAATGTTTTTGTCAACGGGTTTGTACATTTATGCAGCTGCAATTTTTTTTTTTTCATAAATGTCATTTTAATCTGTAATATCATCTTTCTTTATTTGAATATTAGATTTATTTTTGAAGGATGCATGCATATTCTAGTGTAGGATTGCCTGGTTCCTGTACTTAATAAAACAGGACGTAGCTGCTAAAAATATCTTTGATATTCTGAAATCTGCAGGTTTTGGCAACCTTGTACTGTGTCGAATCTGTGAGAAGTTTTCATGTTAGAGCCACTACTGCAAAAATATTGGCAAACTGCACTTGAAACTGATTAAACGGGTCAAAATATTAATGAGACATCAAATTTAAACATTCCTTTTCTAGTTTGAAGCAAATTAACTAGATCATGAGCTGTTTTATACATTTTAAAGTTCTTTTTGGGGAAGAGAGTTTCCCAACTGAAACTGTAACTCTAGCTTCATCACAGAAAACTTAATCAAAGGTTTCTGCTGTATTACTGTTGAACATTAATAATGAGGTTACATAAGGAAGTGATTGAATATGTGCTAAACACATGAGTACAGAGTTTTAAATTGATTTTGTTGTTAAAAATGTGTTTAAACTTATCTGGATCACAGAACTGCCATGCCATTTTGTTCAGTGTAAATGAGAATCTAATGTCTAATGATACAAATTAAAAGACTTTCAAAAGTTAATTATACATTTTCCAACAAAGAGTAAAACAGGAAGTCCTCATACGTTATATCTGCTGCAGACCTGAGAAACCCTCATCAGTGATCAAAATGTAAATTAACCTTGGTATTTGAAGTAAGAACCTCTTTTCAATTTGCATTAAGAACAGACAGATCTGCCGCTCATTAATGGAGAGGATGTTCCTTTAGATGCACAGTAAATTTGTCTGGTCACTACAGAAAGTATGTCATGGATTGTGAAAGCAGATGATGCAGATACTCGGTCTCAAAAACCTCATATTTGTTTAATTTCCCTCCACAATTTTAATTTATTTTCTATAACTGTTACACAATGTTGGACTTAGGTAATTATCTTTCAAAACACTTTAACTAAACCATCATGTCCGTAATCTGAAAGTTGGTTTGCATCCACATTTTTCTCTTGAAATCAGGTGACTCAAGCATCCAGCACAGCTGGTGCAAAGTCTTTTGAAATTACTTTTGAGAACAGTTCATGTTGCATGGTTGTTTTTTATTTTATTTTTTGCTGTGCTTCAATTTCCACATAATTCTTAACAGCTGGCACACACAAACAAAAAGACACAACTGGGAAAATATTTCCAAAAACAGAGCCACCATGTCAGACAGGTTTCAGAGGTGAGAACAAGTCCACACCCCATATGGCTCATACGTTGCAAAGTTTTCACCCAGAGGACTAAGAAAACAGAAGTTTCTTGTCAAACAAACATTCTTTAGTGGGAAGTTCTTCATTTCTTAGTTACACACCCCGAAGCTAAGGAACTAAAACAGCATGTGTCTGAATAGTAGATATAACTTTTGCTTTTTTCTTATGCACAATATATATTTGAAACAATATTTCCACTAATATGATATTCATCTTGTAGCAAACCTATTAAAATAAAAAAGCCAGGGAAAGCTTAGTTTGATATAGTGTGTGCTTATTGTTAATGATGAAGCTGAAGGATTTCCTGAGAAAATCTCTTCTGTAAAGCTTTCCTGCAGCAAAAAGTGAAGGACAAAACAGTAATTTGCAATTAATGACCCAAGGAAACTTTGGTGTTGTCCAAAACCGCACTGTTGTAACAAGTGCTCACACATGCTGTTTATAATATTAAGAATGTACCAAGTATAGTTGCTTGTTTTTTGTTTTGTTTTGTTGTTTTCTTTTGGTAAATGCAATAATAGGTCTACAATATTCAAATAAAGGAGTTGTCATCCAGAATATTGCTGGAAATGCACTAATTAGGCTTTTTCTAGTCAGTATCGGTTTCTGATTTTCTTTGATATTTGACCTGCAACTTACTAGTTTTTGCTAAGAAATAAAAACACATTTCAGTAGCTTCATGAGTTAAATATAATCATATTCTCATATGAAATGAAAGGTTAGGGTTCCATGACAGAGACAATAGTTTGAAAAATAACAGAAAATGAAGGGATTTCAATAGACTTAAAGCAAATATTGCCTTTTTTGAGTTTTGAGTATTTTGTGGTTATAATACCACATTGTTTTTTTTACTACTGTTAAAAAAGGCAATCAAGTAAATCTATTTATCTGAAATGCATTAAAAACTAAACCTAAATTACTCTTTATTTCGGGATTTATGACAAAATTTATGTTTCTGCAATCACTGTTTTTCCCTTCTTTTATTTCAGTGCAATGGTAACCAGAGGAAATCATAAAGATCCAATTCTGCTTTATAGAACTGTCATTGTTGGAATGAATGTTTTCAATATAGCTTTCATTGTAGTTGATCATAGCACTAAATAAAAAGGTTTTCTTAAATTGATACTTGTGGAGTCACCAGTGACTCAGAATCGACTAAAAACATACAATCATGCCAGATGAGAAGTGTCAGTGCTTGCTGCTTCACGAAAAGTTAGTGACAGTGTTTGTCACACCACTAACAACAAAACACAAATTGAAAATGTCATCATGACCTCAATGTGACCTAAAGTGTAAAGCCAGCAGCCATTTAAAGGAAATAACTCACCGCCAGCAGCAGAGGGCGGCTTTCTTTGACAGCTCCCACACAGCCCAGACATCCGATCACCATGATGATTGTCCCCACTGCGATGAGCAGATTGGCTGCCGACAGAGAGGGAAGGGATGATGACAGCGTGGCAAAGTTTCCCTGGGTCACTGAGAGCCAGATTCCGACCCCCAGGATGCCACATCCTCCCAGCTGCAGACGGAACCCAAAGAGACACATCGCTGTTAATAAGTCCGGTTAAAGATAGCAAACAAAGCAATAACATGCTGTTATTGTGAGGCGTCTAGGAAAATAAAATAAAAAAAGAAATAATTGTTTTCTTGTAAAATGTTGCATAAGACATAATTAACTAATTTGCACTTGTTCAGCAAACTAAAGAGTTTAGACAGAAGCAAGGAGGCAGCTTTCTTTGCTGCAAGAGAAACGGTAAAATGTTTGCCAAAAAGCCACAAATTAATGCATCATACATGGTTTGCTTCTTCTAAGTACCTCTTATGGAGTCACTAATAGCCTTTTCACCAATGACTGACAATGAGCACATGAGAATTGTGTCTTTTAAAAACTGATGTAACACATATAATCCCTTGTTTTCTTCATAATTAACACATTATGCTCCTGAATTAGCTTTTGAATTTCTGCAACATCTCATTTCTGCACAGACAGCGTGACACACTGAGGAGTCAGAGAAAAAAAAACACAGTGTTACTGTTCAGTTCACAACACTGCGGGATTGAAAGGTTTCATACTCAACTTAAAGAGGTCAAATACAACCAAGCAGAACATTTCGACATAAACTCTCTCTAAGAAAAGGTGGCTAATAAAATTCACATAAAAAGAGCAATAAATACATTTGTGAGCTTTAACGATGTGCATCTAGGGGACAAGTACTTCACAACTAGATGCCTGCTTTCTTTTTTACCCTGTTATAGGTAAAGCAGGGGTATTTTTGAGTTAGTTTTCTTCAAAAAAGCTCATCAACCTTCGTAATTGCATAAACCTTTGCTTTAAACACTAAAACCAGTAATGTTGGTTAATCTCAGTGCGCTGCTTCTTTCTTCAAATCATAATTCTGCAGACTATCCGACAAAATTAGAAACAATGAATGTTGTCTGACTGCTGAGGTGGATCAGTTTTTATACGCAAAGTTACTCCGACAAAATTTTAATTTTAACTTTACTGGTAAGAACAGCTCTACATAAAAAAGCTACCTTTTGTTTCTTTCTCACGTCTAAATGTTTTAGATTATTAAAAATATTTTAACATAAGACAATCTTTCAATTGATTATTTGATTTTCTTAACTATCATGCTAGCAACTATTTGCAATTCTTATCTTTTTAACATCACAGTGGAGGAATTTGGCCCACTCCTTTGCAGACTTGTTTTAATAAATTGTTTCAATCAAGTCAAGTTTTTAAACTTAAACTATTTAGGGTCATGATAGAGCATCTCGGTTTAGGCTCGGTCCTGGGTCACTCCAAACTGTTTTATTTCCTTGTCGCCATTCAGAGGTGGAGTTGCTGGTGTCCAGAGCTTGAGTGCACCCAACCATAAGAAACTCTTGACCTTCAAGATTCTCCTTCAAGATGCTCTCACAAGCAAAAATTCATATTCTCACCATTTATGGCAAGATCATCATACTTCCATCATTTCCTATGTAAAACTACAAAAAAGGACAGAATTTTTTTTTTTTTTTACAGATTTTTGATGTTTGCTAAGGACAATACTTGTGTATGGATGCAGTTTGATGAACATAACACATTCCCAGAGTGAGCTACTGTCTGAGTTAACCAAGTTCACAGAGAGCCTGCAAGGAACAACAAACCCCCATGGGTAAATCTATACTATTGATTGTAAACCGTGCTCCTGAATACATAATTTGGAAGTATGGATATGATTTTGAGGAAAGTGAGCCAATGTGTGCTGAACTCTGTAGTCTACAGGGTTTCGTGTTAAGGTATTGTTTGCATTTTACTAAAATAAACAAAGGAGAATCAGGCCATTTCATATATTTTAAATATTTTTTAAAACCTTATTCAGGTGTATGTTGTGTTTGAGGTGTTGCTATGATGCAACCTGTGTAAATTCACACCAACAACAAAAGCAACATATTAGAATCAGAAGATACATGTGATATTTTTGTGACACTAATGGATTTTAATAAACATGTGTCAGTCACATTTATCAGCTGAAGCTGTTAACACTCATGTATATTTTATACTTTTGAGGGAACAAATTTTCAACATAATAAGAGTCACCAAGAGCTCATCTATCTCTTGTGTAACTGAGCCAAAAATATTATCCATCTTCTTTCTGGATTACTCATCTGTTTGAAATATTATTCCACTACAAAGAAAATGGGAAACATAACTACCTCAACATTGAGGTTAGTCCTTCTGTTGCAACAAAGTCTGTTTTTTTTTTGTAGTATCATTAATAAATACATTATATTTAAGCATATGTACCATGCATTTTTAATGTATAACTTCTTTGTGAGTAATGGACAAGATGAGGTATAAACAACCATCTTCATAATGGAAAAACATTTAGCTTTCTGTGCAGTACTTAGGTTGTTAGTGCACTAAATTTCAATCTATAAGAAGCTCTTCCTTACATCTTTCAAGAATTCCTCATTAAACAGGTTTAACTGCATTATAAGAGTCATTTTACTCAAATATAACATTTATTTTGAATCAGTAATGAAAGATCTGTTTGCGTTAAAACAAGCAATCTGCTCTCTTTGGAGTCAAAAGTCAACAAGAATTATTTGCTTTACTTCATTTTAGTTCTTTCCAGTCTTATAGTTCACATTCAGAACATGTTTGACTGCAAAATGCCAGGCGCAAAGATCTCAGATACAGCATGTCTATTGGAAACATCCATCATTTCCACAATAAATGTACAGCTGTGTACCGGAGCAGCCAAAGGCAGTAAGATTTATGCAGATAAATGCATGTGTAGTTTCCCCACACTCTGTTTGCTTTCCATTTTCAGCTGTAGCATGATATCCTACCTAATGAGCTCTTGAGGAAATAGGGAAAGAGAAAAATTAACAATAAAAATGTTGATACTGAGCTGTTCTTCTCTTGTATACCTCCACAGAGATTTTGGAGGAATGCAAGTGAGTGAGTCACCTTAAAGCATTTGAGGAGGATGATTATTGGACAGAGATTGCTAATGGTCAATACTCTGACGGGAACCACAGGCAATGTTAATGATGATGATCATGCGTGTTATCTGATAAAGATTAGCAGCCCTAAAAACTGCAAAGAATGGGAACCAATTAAGTAGGTGATAAACATTTTAAGAAAAACTCAATAGTTAACAAAACACACCAATGGAAAAAAAATCTCAACTAAGACAAAAATATGTATCTAAACTGAAAGAGCTGAATATTTAAACAACAATTATTACATAACATTTTCAAATGAATGAACAATATATTGCAGAAAGGCAGATTCAACAGCAACTATGCAGCAATAATTCAACAAAATACAGAAGTGGTAAATTATTTCTCAGGCTAACCGTCGTAGATATTTTCTTTAATAACAAGATTCAAATTCATCAGAAAACTGTTGTCAATTTAAGGTGCATGTTTCATTTCAGACATGACAGGCAAATAGAACATAACCACACACTGAAAAAGACAGCAATATTTTAAAAAATGAATCATGACTCAATTTAATAGATGACCACATGACACGTCCACTGCAGCCCATCTGGGTTTCAGAGATCTAATCATACAGACACACAGCACCTCTGCCTCATTACCCAATCAGTGAGGTAACATTCCATGTCCTTAAAGCCAGAATACACTCCCAGAAATTGATAATAAATAATAATAATGACACATTTTATTTATAGGCACCTTTCCAGGAACTCAAGGTCACACTACACCTGATCCATAGATCAGGTGCATGGATCAGGTCAGTTCAGTTCAACCGAACTAGCCTGAGCTGAGTTCAGTTGGGTCACAGAAGCCGAAGCTCAACCGTCAGGCTCACAGGCGTCGCAAAACATAAAAAAAAATTTATTACAACTGGCTCAAATGTAATTTATATGAAACTCCAAAAAAATGAATTCAAAAACCACACACAAAAAAGACAAGAAACTCATGAGAGTTAATTAAAAAAAAAAAACAGTACAACAGCAAAAACTTTTCTTTCTTACACTTCTGTATATGTATACTAACATAATTTCAAACTGATTAGTTTTCATCTGCAATAAAACAAGACAAAGCGGAAAACAACAAAAAAGAACAGATGTCTAAATGTTTGCTGTCATGTTGTTTTAAAGAGCTTAAATGAATTGAGGCAACTGCACAGCCTCCCCCTCTCACAGCACATCACTGTGTTCATGGCAGTGTCTGAATCCAGCCACTGATTAGGACCACGACTGTGTGCAAACACGTAGTTTTCTTTAACTCCCATTGAGTGGGCTAACTTTACACATAAAAAACAGAAATACTGATTTAAACTTGCCTCCTGCATAATACAAGCTGAAAGTTTTAATGACTCTACTCACCAATGAGGATCACTTTGATCTCATCTAACTTATGAATGCTCCATGTGTGCCCATTAACATAAATATATTGACATAATCCAGGTCAAAGTCTGAGTTTTACTCATGCATGAAGAGAATATGTGCTGATTATGGCAACACCATACTAATACATATATGCATATACTTATATATATATATATATATATATACACACACAACACCTCTCTAGTGTTTGAAAAAGTATGAGGTAAAGCAGAAGGGGACTTTCAGTTTAAATGAAATGCTCCATATATATATATATATATATTTTTTTTTTCTCTCATACTTTGATGTTGGATTCATGTATGCAGTTTGACCCTCGAGGGAGGTCTTTTGTCCTGTAATCTGCTCTGAAGGTCACAGCCTGTTGGTGAGGTTTAGAAAGTTAAAGAGAAAATCTGCTCAAAGATAAACGTAAGAAACCAAAATACTGAAGACTTTGGTCAATATAAGTTCCTGTTGAAAAATGTTATTATTTTGCCAATGATGTTCATTTGTAAAAATGTGCCAGAATTTAATGACGTCGGACCTCAGAGAGGCATCATCCTTCAGCTAATCATTACTGCATGCCAAGTTCTCAACTAATGGCTAATACCACATTTAGTTGGAGCTAATATGTTGCTCCGTCTTCATTTGTGTTAGTTTTCATATTTCTAATCGGTTCTACTAAAAACATGATAATAAAAAGACCTTTACAATAATTACTGATGCAAACCACTCAAGTTACAATAAAAACTTGTAACTTGAGTTTAATTATCTTGAAATGAAAGATAATTAAAAACTTTGCAAACTGTTGTACTATAGAAGCAATTATACAATAATTTATTATTTAAAATGTGAAGTTGTTTCAAATCTAAAATCACCAAAGTCAACAGAAAAATCTGCTTTATACATAGATATTTTGACATTTAAAACATTCAATTTAAAATTCAATCAAGGTCAATTGTATTCATATGTCAAACTGAATACAATTCAGTTTGTAATAAATATGTAATCAATATTACAATACGTAATATTGATTACATATTATTTATTTATGTAATAAATAATATGTAATATTATTTATTACATAAATAAACCGAAAATTAATGAAAACCAGCAGCTCTGATATAAATTTCTCCAATAGTATAGTCTGAATTCAAAACAATATCAGTTATCCTTGGTCTTTTATGTGACGTAAACCTCTCCTAATCTTTATTTTCATTGGTTTTAATTCAGCAATAAATAACAGTGTTTTGTTTTTTTTTCCAACATACTTACTCTTGATATCCAAGATTAGAGTAATTGACTCTCCTTCTTCACCCCTTTCTGAAGAGTCCTTTTTTTTAAAGTGACATAAATTGTATGGGTGCTATTTTTACACGCAGAACTGTATTTAACAATTACGCTCATGAACTCTAGACTTGCATGATATATTAAATCTCACAATCACAATCATCACAATAATAATGCATGGAATATCCCAACCACAACTGACAGTTTGGAGGCAATGTATTATATTTCAAGTAACATGCATTACTGTTTTGCATGTAAATATTAACAAGTCAGATTGACATCATGTTCTCGATTACTTTGTCTGGGTGGTTTAGCAGCAACTGATATTGTCGTCACAGTATTCAACTATATTGCAGTTGCACATTCTGCTTATATCGTGTACAGTAGCCGTAGTTATCAGTATTGTAATTGAGTGCAACAACCTCTATGTGCACTTCAGTGAATAAACTGGATTCCCTGTTGTGACGAGTCTGAAAGTCCATTTGCAGCTTCCTGAATCAAAGGTTACCTGTAAGCTGTCATTTAATTATGCAAAGGAGAACCTAATTGCAGACAAGAGGCAGGCAGATTTTAATGAGTAAAAAATGTACTGTGGTGATTACTGGAGTGGAAACAGGTGAGTGATTAGACTGATTACACAGCAGCTGGGAGTAACATGAACTGGGCCAACTGACGGCTGGACGGAGATAGCACAATCGGGATAAGCATACGTCATTTATCCAAAATGCATTGCACCGTCAACAACATGGCGACATCATTGTGACAATATTTTATTACAATTCATAAAAACTAAACAGCCTACAAGTATTATCCCTGTATTATTTTTTTCACATCTAAAATGAATAATTCTCAAATACAGTATATTGTTACAACTAATCGTGGATCCCTTTAATAATTAAAACAACAATTGACCTAATAAATAAAAATCAGAAAACAGATCTCAGACCAAGAGTGTTAAAAGAAATCAAATATTTTCATGTCATGAAAGAAACATATATTATTTAACATAAAGAAAAGCAGACTGAAATATTATGAGACTCTACGTGACTTTATGTAAAACAAAAAGCTTGGAATGGAATAAAATGACTGCCTGACAGACATTTACATAAAGGTCAATTATCCAAGGTGTATGTGAAATTCTCAACTTGGAGGTGTGAGAACCACCATGAGTTTAGTATTCAGTAAGACTGACACATATGTAAAACACTCTCAAAGCTACAGAAATAAAATATTTATTTGCAACTTGCAACCAGAATGCATGTGTTTCGGGTAGTACATTATCCCCAGATAGTCAATGATTAGACTTCTGACACAAGCAGATCACCGCAATACTGTGGCTGTCTTTTTCTTTTTCTTTTTTCTTTTTGCTGGGCCAAACTGACACACCGAGATTGTATAAAGCATTTTTTCCGCCTTTTGCTCGACATAGATCTGTCAGGAGAATGCGTGGACGATCCGAGCTAGATTTCTTTCCCCCCCCACACTCGCTGTTCCCACGTGTCTCACAGCTGGAGATTTTCTACTGAAAATGTGTGAGACAAGCTGCAGACAAGGCTCTATATGCAACACCCAGGAGGCTGCATTTCATTTACAGCACAATGAGAATAGCAGTTGAGTCTCTTGTTGTCATAGTTATGCTAAAATTACATGCAGTATCTGAAGATATCACCAGCAGCAGGTAAAACGCAACTTATGTGTCGGTGGAAATTAAGGCACCAACGTGTCAACACTCACTTGCACAAAAGTTCAGGAATTTTCCTAAACCATTATCAACACTAACTACAAATTGCATTGTTTTATCTATGCCCAGCAGACACACCTCTGTGTCAATACAGAACAGTCATGTACACACGAGCAAAGTTGCCAGTAAAACCTTGCTGCTGTGGTGCTCTTTTCCCTCACGGGCTTAAACGCAATATTTAAATACTGCAGGCTAGAAGCAAGGTATTAAGTGAAAATTACCTTAAAGTTTTAATCTTTTGAAACACAGTAAAAACAGATTAGAGGCATCCCATATGGGCAAAATTACAGATTTATTACTCTGAGGTCAAGCATATTAAAGTGTTTTAGCAGGGAAGCTGAATAAGGAAGAAGTTTACCTCCACATAACTGCCTGTTATGCAGCAACCTCCTCTGCCATATAACAGGTAGTGGAGGTTGCTCAACTGAAGCTCTCCCACTCTGGTCCAGTTAAAAGGGTAAAATAAATTATCTGTGATTTGAGGTATTTAGTAAAGGTAAATAATTAAGCACCAAGAACAGACGTCCCCTGACCAGTGACCATCTAGTCGCAACTAAATAAATCAAATCCTTTTTTCTGATCATTGAATGCACCAAGAATATTATTCAATGAGGACGTTGATTCTGAGAGAAGGCTAAAAGTTATTTTCATTATCAGTAGGATATTTAAAGAGAAGTCACAGGAAGCACAGACATGTAAGAAGATATTTAAAAGGGAACAAGCCACCAGAAAACTCTAAGGCTAAATGTTCAAAATGTTGTCTGAGAAGAATTAAAATTACCTGTCTTTATCCCTTGTAGGTTTAAAAGTAAATGTTGCAAATGGCAAACAGTGTTATGGCACCATAAAGATGCCGTAACGCTGTTTATCAGCTTTCAGATCATGTAAGAAAAGAACACAGACATTATTACAGAAAAAAGGTTAAAGGCAAGGCATTTGTTTATGTGTGTGAATCGGGGAATTATGTAATGTAATGTGTAATTACAAGCCTTTAGCAATTAATTTTTCTTGTTGGAGCAAGTTCACAGGTGTCAGGTCGGTTAGCTTTATGCTCACATCACACACCCAATTTTAATGTTTGCTTCATGTAATTGATTATTTCTTGCAAATCAATAATGACAAAATTATAATTTGATGTGTATTTTATAAGGTTTTAATAAGAAATGTTTCCTACACCTTTATTAATAACACCAGTTACTTATTATGCAACAGGCAACAAAATATGAGTGGAAATCCTTTGGGGTCCTCTGGACTTGATAAAGTTCTATGCAAAAACAGGCCATTTACCATTCCTATTGCTGAATATGTTGGCCTGTTAATACAGTGAATTATAGCTCAAAAGTGATGATAGAGTTAGTTGCAGACTCCCTCCTTGCCACAGTTATTAGAATATTTATTGTGAAAGTGCAAATTGGTGTTTTGAACAATTCTGCCTCAATTCTTCCAGCTGAGCTAAGTTTTAGTTGTTCTATTTTGGTTTATTCAAAGCAGAATTATATAACAAACTGAAACAAGTGTCATGGACCTATGCATGAGTATTATCTCTGCCCACATTAAAACTATGAGATAAGGCCATACCACCCAGTTAATACAATTTGACTACATTTTAATATTTTGTGAAATATACTCAACCATATCACACATCAATTAATCATCTCAAAATAAGTAAATAAATGCAGAAACATTTTGAAGAGAAAGGTTTATAATTGGGTAAAAAAAAAAAAAGGTATTAAAAGTAAGAATTTCAGCACAACGTCACTGAAAAGCTTAAAGCACTTTTCTACTGTTCTAAAATAACTCCATTATTCTGAAGCTCCAAGCATTTAGACAGAGAGCTCTTTAAAACCTCAGGATCTGTAAGTTCCCTAAAACCTCTTGGGGTCCTGTGAATCACCTCCACTCTTTCTGTGACCTCGTCTCAGAAGAGAACAGCTTATGAAAGATGAAGCTCATCAAGACCTAACTTAGGTCATCCAGAGGACACTAGTCAACCTTTAATAAGAATCAATTATGAGCTGGGGAAGCTAAATTCCTGATTAATGACCGCTCACAGTTGGAAGCCTGGAAAAAATATGTTCATTGCTGATTAATGTGTCTTTTTATATTACAGTTCTTAAAAAGGAATCAGAATTAGTTGAAATTGCTAATGGCAGGTCAACTTATAAAAACCAAGGATCTGAAATCAGTCACCAAATTCTAATTGGCACAATTATATTATTAAACATAATATTAACTAACAATTTCACATCATTGCTGTCTTTCAACCTGCAATTTCTGGTTGTGTTTTCTGAAATCTTCTGCTCCAACTTCAGCAGCCAAATACATTCGGGGTCAGGAAAATCCATCAATTCACCAGTGAACAGATGGTTTCTCTCTTCCCTTGAAGAATAAATTATTTATTTGAGGCCAAAAATCCAAGGTGAAAGTGTTGGATGATTCCAAATAAGCAAGAATATTATTATTGAGCCCAGAAAAAAAAAACAAAACGGAGTGTTATTTTTATTGTTTTCTTTGTGTCAAAGTGGTTGCTGCAACCAAAGGAGAAAAAGATAGTCATTTGTAAAATTAATGCTTTTCTGAGCAATTGCACATGCATGGAGTGAGAATGGTTATGAGTAATTTAGGAGCTTTAGGTCTGTACTTAATTAATCAAAAATATATATTGACCAAATAAGCAACATTTTCAATTCAAAACCCCTTTATGCTGCTAAATATTTTAATACATAGACACTCGAGTTCAACAAAAAAGATATTTGTTATTTCTAACCTGTTATTTAGGTTATAGCTTGGTGATAGGCCAACTCCTCTTTCCACAACTTGCACACAAAAATACTCTTTTCCAGCATGCCATCAGATTGTTTTTGAAGCAAAAGTTCACCCCGGGTGGCCCAAAAGAAGGAGCTTGTCCATTGATCTTGCTTGAGCTACAGATTGACAGGAGTGTAAATATAAAGATTGTGGCCAAAGCGAAAATGCAATTAATTGCTTTAACATTTTTAATGCATTATGTTTTATGTAAGTAATAAATCAAAACTAATGCGTTAAATTTCTCACCCTAATATAAGGACTAGTGAATAGTTCAGTTTCTCTTTAGTTTTTAAAACCATCCCATCACATCTTTTTGAATCCCTTCTCAAATGAGCATATGAACCTGACTGAGTGAATAACATATTTTTTGATTAACAAGCAGTAATGTTTGAAGGTGAATTATTCTCTGAGATTTTTTTTTTTCATCCATCAGCTATCCTGAGGCTGTGCACACTCCTCCATCATGCTATTTCCAAACCGGTGGTGGAGTCAGCAGGAAAGCTGTTTTGTTCTAAAGTTTGCTCATCATTCAGCCATTTTACAGCTGGCAGATGCCTCAGTCTTTTATTCTGAGTTAACTTGTATCCCGTCGTGACAGCTATTCTGCAAAACGAGGAAAATTGAAATTGATTTTTCACAATTTTCATTAGCTTCTTGTACATACAGTGTCTTGATCAATAAAAATGCAGCAATGCTAGAGAATCTTTTCCATTTTTGTGGCTTCTGTAGCAGGTGCAGGTGCATTGCTATGAATCTTCAAAGTCTAACTGGGGACTTAGGATGTGACACATCCGGCACAAACATCAGACTTTGCTCTTGTTTGGTTTTTCACTCTGCATTTCTGCAGAGGGACCCCTTCAGCACAAACTTAAACCTACACAACTAGTGGCGCGTTAGATGTCTGTCACTACCGCAAAACACAGCTAATTAGAGCTGCTTACTAAATCATGACACAGTAAGGTCTTTATGCAAATGTGGACATTCTGAACATATGTTTCTAAAACGAAAAATATGGTTAATTAAAATAAATGCATACTTTTTCCTTTGCTTTCTGTCTAAATCATGAGCTTTTTGAAAAGACAAATGTATTCAGTCCTCCCACCACCTTCCTTGTTTCATGTTGACAAACATGCATTTTTTTTCATGACCGGGAGGGGCTTGGTCACACATGACTGAGCCCTAAATCAAAGAGTCAATAATGAAGTGCTGAGATGCATTCATATCATATTGATCCTGACTTCACCAGGAGGTAGACTATTATGCTCCAATTATTGATGTGAAACAGAAGAGGCTGTTTTACTCTGACAAAGCAGAAAGAGGAGTTGTTTTACAAACTTCAGACACAAAGGACACAAACTGCACTACATTTTTTTTTTAAATCTGTTGCCAAATAGTTCATTTGTAAGGATAGTAATCCTGCTGAAGGTCCTCAATAATTATGTAATTCAATGGCTTCTGTCTAGAAGAGATGAGATTACAACACAATACAGCTGACTGCACAAGTCATTTGGGAAAATCAAACACCTGAGCTCTATACATATATTTGCAACAGCATAGCTATTGTATAAAAATTGAATTTATATGAAACATCGTCAAGCTTGTACAATTACTTTATAGAAACATCCATAGTCAGGATGTTTCTTATGGTCCTTTATCTGACGGTTTTCTCCTGTCTTGCTAATTTTTGAGGTGCTCTTTTCATTGTCAAGACACCACAATTCATCAGTGATAACAGTTTCTTAGTAAACAATCACTTTAAATAGTACTAAACTTTTCAAGTCCAATCAATTCATCTCACACCTTTTATTTAACATTAACATTCATATTGTGAGTAGAAAAGAAATATTGTAAAAATTTAAAACATTTCTTCAGCAACTTTCTTTTTGTCTGTATTTGCGTCAAAGCTTTTGAAAACAAAATACAGATTTACTGTACAACAGGAATCTTCAGATCATAGTTTGATGTGCTACTGATTGTTGAAATGAGAGTGGAAACCATTGTAAAAACATCACTGAATACAATATTACGTTTCTGAGGAAAATGTGAAACAATCCGTAAAATTAAAATAAATCTGAAGCAGAACTAGAACCTGCAATATGACAATGACCCAAAACATACTGGTGAATCCACCAAAGACTGGCTAAAAATTACAAAATATTGAGCTCATTGAGATGCTTGAAGTGAACTGTAGATTCCTGAAAGCTCTCAAACATCTCACAGCTGAAAGTGAGCAGCAACGAAAACATTCCTTAGACTGAGGCAGAGACAAGTAGTTGGCTATAAAAAGTGTCGCACCGAGTTATTTTGGCCAAAGAGGGTAATATTAGCTCTATTGTAAAATAGGATGTCCTAATTTTTTCCTCAGCTGGAAAATATGTTTTTGTAGTTACCTTGTGTAACTACAAAAACATATTTTTTGTTTTTGAAGAGGCAAGGTAACTACCTTGTAGTTACCTTGCCTCTGTAAAACAAGTTTAATATTTTAGTGTCGGTTTAAATTGCTCTTGTTGCCAGAGATGAATCATAAAAGGTTTGAAATAAATAATAATTATATTTTAATCTGTAAATAATTCTTATATTTGGGATTGTTTAGATTACTTTGGTAACTTTTAGACCCTCCCAATAACTGAATTAATTAATAACACAGTGGAGGCCGTGGTGGTTGTCTTTTTGTCTGTCAAATGTCCGGTGTGAGAACAGGAGGTTTCAGTAAAAAAAAAATTCTTTTAACACGTTTTGAAGTTGAAACACCAGATTAACTTTCATTTTTGTCTATGTTGTCACAGATTTTTAGTTGTTATTTTGTACATATTTTTGCGAGAAATAAACTACTTATATTTTTTTTCAATCAAGTCGGAAGTGCGTTCAAAGAACAAATCACCTATTGCCACTCACCGCCTTTCTTGGAAAATTTGGGTTGTGGAAAATAGAAGGCCGCGACACAACATTATATATGCGTGATTTTTTTTTCAAGAAAGATGTGAATGAAATCTAATCTTTCAACTACTGGCTAATAGAATCTATCCTAAAATATAAGAAATAAAGTTGAATTCTTGCTGCAGATGAAGTTAATTTTTTGGGGTGTGGGTAGGGGGGTAAAAGTAGATTCATTTTGATGGCTACTTTTGAGTACTTAAACTTCAAAGTCAAAAGTTTCAAGTATAATCATAGGTATATTTTAAAGTAGATTGTGTGTGATACAACAAGAAAAGTCAGGATTCCTAAACCAATTTCATCACCCTAAGAGCTTTTTAACCACATTAATCCCCCAATAGACATTTTCATACTGTCAAATTTTTACCTCACTTTTTAACTACATGTTGCATAGTTTAGATGGAATTTTCTGTCTTTTCAAGAAAATATTGCTTAGGGAGTAGCTTTGTTGCTTTGGATATTAGTTTGGTAAGTCCCACCTTCATATTATAAGCATAGAGACCAACGAATGTGATCTTGTTACACTATGTTACATTAAAAAGTTCCAAATGACAACTGTGTCACTACAGTCTGATAAAGACTGCAGTTCCTCTACAGTCTATATCAGACATTCCTGTACATCTTGAAATAAAATAAAAGATTTAAGAAATCTGCTAGGAATCAGCTACTGAGCTTCCCCCTTCTATAATCAGCCAGGACCTATCTCATAAATTCAAAACATTCCTTCTAATCAAACTTTAATACATTCTCGAATTAGGCTTAAATCTTCCATATGAGACCAAATTGTGCACGTCTAACAACTTCGAGACTAATCTAAAAATGTCCTTTAGAAAATTGGCTTCATTTGTTACAGCCTTTGTATTTTTGCATATTTCCAGGCAAAAAAAGTGATTGCTAGCTTACGTGTTTAGTGGTACCAAATCCAAATAGCATTGTCACCTACATACTTAATTCTGAATATTAACAAAATCCTATGTAGGTACCCCTGAAAACCCCAGGAGAGAACTCCAGTGTGTTAAATTTGAATATTCCTCTGACAGTCTACAAGTTGAGCTAATCCATTTTCACCCCCTGACCGAGATTGTAAGATGAAATATAAAGAGCCAGGAGGATATAGTGTTATCTAATCAAAAAGTCCCAGCAGTAATATTATACTGATACAATATGTGTTAGGTGAAGCAGAAATTCAATGCAGTGCTTTATAATATAAACGTTCACCTCCAATACAGAAAAACCTAGATTTAATTACCGAAGGAGATACCATGAAGTTGAAGTATGAAGAAAAAAAAAGGAAAAGCACAATATAATCTTTTACAGTAAGAGTGAAGCCTCAGCAGAGATCAGATTAGCCTTGAAAAGACAAAAGCTTTATAGATTCTACTAGGATAATATTTTAGATACACAAAATAGATATGACACAGTCAGAAGGTAGCATACAGTGGAGTATAAACCTGCTCACTTTCTATTTGTGCTAAGATAAAGTTTTATTTAGTTTTTTTTTTATTTTTTTGCTTCCTTTGCTTTAATATTTTCCCAACAATTGTCAAGGGTGAGAATGTGCCCTAAGATCTACTAAAGAAAGTAAAAAAAAAAAAAAAAAAACTTGTGTGATCTTTGGTTTTCCTGCTTCAAGCCTTGATCTTTCAGAGAGTAAACAAACCTTCCTCATCTTAGGAGTTTTTATGTCCTTCTTTTATTTACATCTAGCTTAATTTTTGTTGACCGCCTGCTTGTTTGAAGCTGTCATTAGGTCATAACAAATGTTGCAACATGGTTTTCATTTAAGCTAACAGGAAGAATTAGCAAGATGCAGCCATCACTGGCCAAACCAGAGATTGATAATAAGTTCATTGGAGATTTCAGTGAACCAATACAATGTAGATTGTATCACACAATGTGATCCAATCTACACTGTATGTAGATTGGATCACACACAATCTACTTTTCATGTATTCATATATATTTGTATATGAATACAAATACAATGTATTTGTATTCATATTTGTATTCAATGTATTTGTATTTGTAAATGTATTTGTATTCATGTATTCATACAAATGTATGCTCCATTTGTATGAATACAAATGGAGCATACAATTAAAAAGCAAGTGAGGGTAAAGATTTATATTTTCCTTTAATTCATTTTTATGACAAAGCACACAAAATGAATGATTTCAAGACATTGCAGAAGAGTGTTTTTACACATGTGTATGGTACCTTAAAAAATGTATTTATTGAGGTGGTGCTTGTTATACAAGATCTGAGAACAATGTGGTCAAGAAACTAAACTTGTGAGCTGTATTGGTAGCCAGAGGCAAATTTAGAAAGAAAAACACTGATACTGAGATTCATACTGCTTTAGCCACACCTCAGTCTAAGATAAGAAACTTAACTGTATCTGGCAAATCTTGACATGCTTGTATTTCATTTACATTTAAAATAAAATATTAATGCTTATAATTTAAGTCCAAGCTTTTAGCTGAATTCACGTCAGAAAGCAACAGTCTCCTTTCTGTTCTTATAAATTCTTCCGTTCAACTCGAGGGGATAATTGTTGTCTTAAATCAAAACA
Organism: Girardinus metallicus; assembly: GCA_903067095.1. NCBI lineage: Eukaryota > Metazoa > Chordata > Actinopteri > Cyprinodontiformes > Poeciliidae > Girardinus > Girardinus metallicus. Next base: position 17,431 of record CAEGAE010014226.1, on the reverse strand, counting down.
CTTCCTTAGTTGAAGAACTGATGTAATGTGATGCTACCTTTTCAACATTCGCAGTAATAAAGTCAAAGGGCTTGTCATACAAGAAAACAGGAAACAGTCTGCTTATTGTGAGGAGCCTCCAGTTCAACTGACATCTTTACAAATAAAACGAGCACTGATCAGTTTCAGTCTAACAAAGGAGAACCACGTTTGAGGCATCAAAGTTAACAATGAGCCACCATGACAACCCACCATTATGAATCACATCAATCATTCTTTAATTGCAACACTTGTCACGCAACTTCAGTTAAAGTCCACAAATCTCATCAGATTCATAGAAGAAAAAAAAAAAAAAAAAACACTGAAGGCTTAGTGGGGAATTCATCCATCTACTGGGATTTGTTAAATGGAATCTTTCACGTCACAGATCAAATGTGAATATAAGTATTTCTCTCTACCAACTCAAGCAATGGTGAGTTAAAAACTAAACAAAAAAAGACATAGAGCATTTTATATCAGTAGTACCAAAAGTGGTCAATTAAACCTTATTAGCACTCATTTAAAAGGCCGATTTCCTACCGTTTCAAGTGGGCAGCTCCATTTTTTTAAACATATCTCATAAGTAATATCATGTAGAGTTTTCCACTAAATGTCTCTCATTAACAGCTACATGCGAATAAAAACTTATTCCATGACTGATGTAAATCTGATTAACAAGGTAAACAAATGTAACAAAATGCATTCATAAAGCAGGAATGTCCTTGGTGCAGCAGCTTCAAACTGAAACTTAGTGGCACACCCAAGTAGCAACCGAAACTTTGACTTTACTGCAGCATGTCTGTGACACTGTCTAAAACTTCAGCTTCTAATCATGTCTGGCAAAGTCACACTCAGTCAGCAGAGCGACCTCTTCAAATTACCATTTTATACCTGCAGGAGAAAAGGGTCCAATCTAAAGCTCAAATGCTGACCTACTTTTACCCATGAAACCCCAAAGGGCTTGGCTCAGCTTGAAAAATCAGCTGTTATTCTCATAAGGAGTTTTAAGTCAGACCCTGGCCAAAGCTGGTGTGCTTTAAAGGGTCCAATGAGGTGTGGGAAGCTCTGAGTAAGTCATTTTATGTCTAAAAAAATCCCTATTTCTATATTGGTGTAATGTAATTAAATAGCTGTGCAATATGTAAATCAGAACCAACATTGTTTGTTTTATTATAATGATTCCTGCATGTGACTGTATGACTGTCACATTCCTTAAATTTTGTCTGAATGTGGCTGAGGCTCACTAAGATGTGTCCTGATAAATCCATTAAGAGTCTGTCTTTAACATTCCTTTGGTGCTCCAATGCCCTTTCTTAGATGCAAGGTGAGAAGACTATCACAGCCAGGTCTAGTCAGCAGAATAAGAGTGTAAATTATGATGGCTATGGAGAGTTGACAGAGTCAGTGAGCGGAATTTGCACGGCAAGCAAAGTTTTGATCTTTATTCAAAAGTAATCAGATTTAAAGTCACTCTAATCCCTCATGCCTTCTTCACAACTCCCATTTTCTCTTTCCATTTAGAACATTTTGCATTTTACTTTCAAGCACTTAAAATTATGCTTTCATATCAACTTGAAATGTGCCAAGGTAAAAGCTTCAATTACATCAGAACTCAAGCAGCAGTGAAAGTGAATGGGTCTTTGTGGCATAAGGCTTTTACGGTATTCCAAAAACATTCATACCCTTTGATCTTATCCACACTTTCTCATGATACATTGACAAAACCCGCCCCCCCAAAAAACAACGTTTTTTCTCCTCACAAAAAATTTAATCTGAAACGTGTGGCATGCATTCCTATGTTAAAACTGTAATATAATTTTTCATTACAAATTAGTCCTACAGCAGTCTGTGGCATATATTTGCACAACTAGAGACTGAACACGATCTTGTAAAATTGCTCTAGGTAAAATAAAAAAACGGAGGCATAAAATAAAAAAAATCAAAAAAAAAAAAATCAAGAAAGTTATTAGTCGATTCCCTGATCAAAAGCTGCTGTGAACAATATTTTTTTGAATCAAGAAACCAACATTTTCTTCCCTCAGGTTTCCGGGGAGTTTGTTTCATAGATGAGGAGAATAAAGGCTAAATAAGTTCAGGCCCTCTGAGTAAGTAGGCCTCCGAAGACTTGATTTGCATTTAACAAGCACCTCAGAAATGGATTTCAACTCAACAGCAGAATTTTCTAATCTTGTTTGACAAACAGGAAGCCAGTGTAGTGATTTATAAACATAAGGCAGCTTGCATTGGATTTTATTTAAGGGTATTATTTAGGCAGCAAAGGGGTAGAGGGTTGAATACATACAAACACATGTGCACACTGCGCTTACGTGCTTCTTTTTCACATATCTTTTTCATTTCACTTTAAAGATTTTCAATGCATTTTGTTGGTCTTTTATATGAAAACACTTGCCAATAGGAATGACATGAAATAGCTTTGAAATCAACTAAATATGACTAAGTTTTCATTATCTTGGTAATGCATAAACAGTGTCCGATCTTTGCTACCTGCTTAAACTCCAGAAGGAAACCAAATTGAATACTTTGCCTCATTGTGTGAGGAAATACAGTGGAAATACAGCCATAGAGATGGAAGTGGGCTGAAAATCAGGTTAGTTTACCAAAGTTATGCTGAGTAAATTGCTTAAATAGCAACATTTGTTGTTGTTAGGGGACCATGTTTCAATGTACATGCTCATATACCAGGGAATAATTTTATGAAAAAGCAGATTCTGACTGCAGAAGTAAGAGACCTTCGAACCAGTTGAGGGAACTGCAGTCAGAGGACATTTAGTTGACAGCTTTTGTATAATGTGATGGAGAGCTGGGAATCACTTTCACTATCTACTTCCTCCGCAAATTACAATTTTTTATCTGCTGGTTTTATGAACTCTCACCAGACACAGCTGGAATTAACTGATAAAATGCTCCAATGTAAATCCAGCATCCTCTTCCCTGTTATGAAGCAGAATGCCGGAAGATAATAGCCATCCACAGACATCAATTACTCTGTGTAAAAACGTTGTTTGACCCCCAGCTGGAAAAAGACCAAACTACTTAAAGATTTGCTTCTTTGACAGAAGACTAAATCAGTTTAGAGTCTCATTGTCCAATTAATGCACCTCATTTAATCTGTCAATCAGTAAATCTGGCTCCTCCATCGCTACTCATTTTCTTACTATATTCAGTCATTTGAAATAATACTTCTTTCACTGTTTACCCCTCTTGTCAAAGAGCTGGAAGCATATTTCCAGTTTGTTGTGGGCAGCTACATCTACACACGTTTGCATGAAATAACTAGATTTGTTAATCATCAAAATTAAATCTTACTTTATTAAATTACCCAATACTGGAACAAGAGAGACACTCTGTACATACAAGATCACTGCAGATATCTGCTCTGTATATTAAATGTATGCAAACACATTTGCGATGAATAAAAATATGAGGGTGACATTTTGTTCATATTGTCATTTTCAGTTTAGCTAACAACCCAGATTTTAACCCGGACTGCTCTGTTGGGGCTCACAATGGTAAAACCACATCTGTGCTACAATATCTAATATCTTCCATCCTTGAGGAGAGTGCTGTGGGATAAAAGAAAAATCTCCCCTCAGGTGTTTGATGTGCTGCGATAAAATCATTCTGCAGCTGCTAACATTCAAGCTGCGTACTGCAGCCTTGTGCCATTATCTTCCCACTTTCACTCAGAAACTATAAACACACTCATTTGGGCTGAAGGTATTGTCTAAATCTGACATTTGCTGCCAAGATTAAGAATAGGCCATCTCTAAAGCCCAAGGGTGTTTGGATGGATGCTTGCCACCTCCTTTGACAAGTACACGGTTTTGACAATCTCCCTTTAGTACAATGAATAAGATGTATTTTCTTCTGACTGCGTTATTCCATCGTTCTATTGTAAACTGTGGACTTGTAGCTGCAGCCGTAGTTGCCAAACATGGAAGATTATCCTGTAAAGGCTTTTCATTTGTGGATTTGTGAGAGATTACCATCAAAATATAAAAGTAATCTCAATTCTCTCATAAAAATAAGATAAATATACCCCTAATGAAAAAAAAGAAAAATAAGCAAGAGAAAGCTAGCTACGGATGCTTTTGAGATTTGTCTCTATTACTAGGTCATGGTAAGAGGCATTTATATCATTTTAGTTTCTGTCCTTCAACTTCTTTAGAATTAGGATTAAAATGAAGGATTATATTGAATCTTGAAAGCAAAGGATTCAATGTCTTTCCTGTTACTGAACTGAAAATGATAAGAAATATTAAATCCTTGTGCTTTGTTTCTTGCAAAAGAAACAAAGCACAACATTCAAGGCATTTTAGTTTCTAATAGACCTAAGTATTGGTCCAGTGAGGGACACAAAACATGATCTCTTTTTAGATACAAGTTTTTGTGCCAGCATCAATTATTTTATCTGTACTACTGCTGGGATGTACCACAAGATTTTATTTTTGGCCTTATTTTTGTATTATACTTTTGCCCCCCCTGACTCTAGTGTCCAAAATCAGCTTTTCTGTTTATTATTATTCAGGTTTACGCAGAAACACAATCGCCAGTGCTTTGGAAAGCCTAACGATTGACCTTAACTTACTTTTTTGACATCAGGAATTAGATCCCACTAAATGCATGAATACAGTTTAGGCCGGCACCAACCTCTGTATTAATGTTTCCCATCTCTACCTGTAAGACAATTGTCACAAGATTGGATGTGAAAATTAATTCTACTCTAAAGCCCTATAGTCATGTACGTGTGGTGATAAAATACTTTTTCAAAATAATGTGAAGTTTATTCTCTTGAAAATAAATCTTGGGACAGTAATAAATATTTTTATAATCTTGATTACTGCAAGTGATTTTCTTTGGAGTAGGCCAAATTTCTATTCTTCACTAAATAATCATGCAAACAAACTAGGCATCGACTTTCCAATAGTGATTTGATACTGAAGTTTGAATGTAACATATTGCATACTATCAACTCTTTTGACAAAATTTTAAACACAAAATATGCAGGGGTTTTTTCTTTTGTGTTATGATTTATGTACTTTAAAAGCTAATTATTGTATTTTCTATGTGCAATTACCTTGAAAAATCCACATCTCTTGGAAAAAAATAGAGTGGAATTCAGTTTTCTTCATAAGTCAGGTACAAAGAAGAGAGCTTCGAACACCGGACAGAAAAGTGCTGTATTTTGTTTTCATAAATATTACAGTGTGAGCACAAAAAATATGCTTAGTTGCAAAAGTTTGGCTGGTCAGTAATAAAGTAGTACCATGTAAGAAAGTTGCAAAATTAGCACCAGTATCACATTAAATCTTGTTGTTACACCGATAACTAAATTTAGTTTAACAGAAAAGAATTGGAGGCATCAATGGCCTGAGAAAAATATGATTGAAAAATGGTGCAATGGAACTCAACATTTCAGAGTCAGCAGAAGCAGGCATTTCCTGTTTTTATAGAGTTAGTAATTTGCAAAAGTGGCGAAGATGGAAATCTAACCACTCAACTCCTTTGGATCAAGACTTACTCTGATTTGCTTTTGATAATCCCTAAAACAATATAACAACAAAACAATGGCATAGACCTTTCCATGCACAAGTTAATCCTGTTTACTGCACTAAGCAATATTAAAAAACTATTTTTTTTCTAGTTCCTGTGTCCACTGGCAGAAAATAAAGCAATAATATGTTTCCATTAGTATTACACATTAAGTTAGACTGCAAAGTCTACAAACCTCAAAATTTCTCACTTTGTGGCTCTGTCATAATGTTATTTCACTTTCTTCTTTAACTTCCAAAAGAAAAAGAGTCATAATTAGAGGCTTGAGGGCTTAGATGTGAACATGTGTCACTTTGGCTGAAATGTATTATGCTGTTGTTTTGTTACAAAGAACAGCCTCACATTTTCATCTCAAACTGGGATGGAAGACAAGATTCAATAGCCTGAGTTCATATTATGCCATAATTTGTGTCTTTATAGGGGACTTTTGGTGCTGACGCATCTTGGTGAAACAAGCTTTCAGCTTCCAGCAAATCTTCACTAAAACTGCCAAGTCTCAACCAATGCCTGCCCCCGCCAGCCCCCACCCCGAGTTCCTGTTCATTCATATTCCAAACAGTCATTATCAAATGGCACCAACATGAGCTCAGTGCAATCATCTACATGCCTACAATTTGCCTTTTTTCTATGCCCATCAGAGGTGCTGTGACACGGTGCATCCTTTTTTTTGCTCTCAGAAGATGACATTTACATTTTAATGTTGTTCAAAGTGCAACCGAGAGAGCAGGCATGGAGCATTTATAAAGAGTTAAAGAGGCAGCTCGCATGATAAAACAGATCATAGCCTTCATGTTGTCTTTACACTACACTGAGACTGGAATGATGTTTTAAGAGAAGTCTGTAACATACCAGTGAGCCAAAAATGCAGCCCTCTACAACCCTCTATAAATAAACTTGTAGAGAATGGAAGACCCAGAGAAGACAGAGAGAGAAATAGGGAAGGAGTTAGAGTGGGAGAAAGGGTAATCAATAAATCTCTAATCTCTTGAGTATTCTCTCCTCCTCCTTCCCACTGAGCAGCCGGGGAACACACATACACACTCACCCATACACCTACAGCCGCCTGCAGGTCTGGTTATATTATATTGACTGCTATTTGGAGGAGACTGATTTGTTGCCTCATCACTCCGTTTGTCACACATGATGACAGGAGTCATCCAGCCTCACAGAAAAGACAGAGGGTAAGAACCCACTACACTCCGGAATATTTCACTAATCACCAGCTCAAAAGGAAAAAACATGCTTTAAATTTCAGCCTCTGCTCTTCAAGAAAATGCATATAACTTGGCATTATTTATCCTGAAACCGTCCTGCATTGTCTTTTTTAAAATAGTATTCAGCCTTTTTTAGCATGTAAATAAATTTGCCCCTCTCCACTGAGTAAGAGAGAGAGACGTGCCATCCAACCTGGTGAGATTGCTTTTTCATGCTCCCCCGACTTGGGACTTAATATTAAAGCCTTCAGAAGTCACCAAGGCTTGCATTTCAAAAACTTTTCAAACAATATTTTGGAATTCATTATAGAAGGATCACACTGAAATGAATTACTGTCTGTCCTCAATGCATAATTTGATATTAATGTGCCCTCATATAAGAACACTTTGCCATTAGGTACATATAGCAGATGTCAAATTCCATGTTTCTGTTAAAATGGAAGGCTTTAGGAGGGAAAAAGATACCTGTTTTCATCATTATTGTGACATGTAATGTAGCATTGCAATTCAACTAAAAAACAAATAACTTTGCTAGAAGAAAAACTATGAATCATAAAAATAATATGGCAATGTAGTGGTTGCATATTTGTGCACAATCTTAAACTAATGCTTTGTAAATGGAATTTTTCACAATTTCATTCACACTGATGAAAACCTTCATCTTTGTCTAACTCTCCAGCATGATGCTGCCAGCACTATGTTTTGCTATGGGCCACGTCCTTTGACAAATACGTTCTTTATATACAGAAATCTTGTGACAGTAATCCACATTTTTATAACATGTCTTTTGTTTACTGATTTTATTGGAGTTATACAGGCTTGTTTTATTCACTTTTCAAAGAGAACAAGAACACAAGAATATATTTCTCCAAAACTGGCTGATATTCATACAAAAATTGTTTGCTTAAATCTCTTAATAAATGCATTTCATTTATTCTGAACAGCCACAAACACTCAACAATAGAAAATGCACTGGTAATTGTAAAGAATAACAGTAGAAGTTATTGGAGTTGACACAAGAATTTATCTCAATTTAATCTTTACTAAGCAAAAACTATTATTCAAAGATATCATTTGCATCAAAACTGATAAGAACTGATTTGTTTACATTTCCTTCTTTCAGGAGGCGTTTTTCAATAACTCACGTTCACACCAGTTTACTTGACCAAAATAAAGTTTAAACTCTGTTAACATGGGAAGTGCATCAGAAAAAGCAATAGTTTTGTTTTTCTGTGTTGGCATTGAATTTTACATTTTATTATTGTGACAATCATAGTAGTTATGATTAAAAAAGTGTGACTGAGTTTTATGACAGTGATATTTGTTTGCCTGCTGTTGGGAAATACATGATAGTAAAAACACAGCACTGAAATAACTCTAAGTAAACATCTAAATATTTAAGATATTTGGAACAAAAATCTGTTCAAACAAAACATAAAAAGCAGGACCAATGAAAGGTAATCTCTTGTCCTAAAAAAATTAAATAATAAAGAGTAGCTTACAGTTCTGAGCATAAGTAGTTTATTTTTTGGTTAGACAAACCAAGTAGATCAATTGGAATGCAAACACTGTTACCCCAAGACAAACTGAATTAATTCATCTGTTTTATTCCAGCTTCTGGATCACATGTCTCTAACATATAGATACTAACTAATCTAATGGAATGTTGCAAAGGATCTGGTCATTATTTCAGCAAAATGTTGGGAAATACATATAGTGAGTATGTTCAATTATTTCAATACTGACAAGGCTCAGGATATTGCTTCGATGTAAGCAGAATTATCGCATTTTCTCCTGGAGCAAGTCATATGCTATATGTCTTTGTGAGTTGATAAGCCTCTGAGAAGTTACAGGTATTGGGCACTGTTACTGATATGCATTGAGAACAAAAGTTAGTTCTTACAATGAAATGTAGTGCAGAATATGCATGCAGCTCACCCTGGAAAAGTAGTCTTCCAATGTGCCTGCATGAATCACACTCTTCTGAATAATATTTCAGAAAATGACTCCAGTTAGCTACTATGAAACCTTGTGCTTATACAAAGATTTTTTATGCTGTTACATAACATTGTGAACGTCTTTTTTTTTCTGTTTTTTTTTTTTTTCATGGCACCTTGCAGAAGCTGAACAAGAAAAAGAAAGCATGTTCTTTCTATGTCCAAATTGTAATCATTCAAACTATTCTTGAAGGCTTAACCAACAACTCTTAAAGTGTAATAGAAACTGGAACAATATTAAAGTAGATATATTATGTAGAACTCAATACTCTGTATCCATGAATCACACTCCATAAATAAAAGATGCAGGTTTAAAAACGCACAAAGCTAAAAGACAGCTGACATTTATCAATATTTCAAGAACAATCTTAGCCCTAAATTTATGTAAACATCAGCAAGTTTAGTCCTATTTAACTACCAGCAAAAAGAATATAGACTGGCCAGAAGGGATCAAAATTATACTCTTTGGATGTCACTCCAAGTTTCATATTCAAGAAAAGAATTACACTGCACATCACCCCAAAACACAACAAAAATAAAAATAAATAACAGCAACACAAATGTATAATTAAAGGAAGGGTTAATGCAAAAATGTACAAAGACAATCTAAGAATTTGAGAATTAAATGAGGTGGGATTCCTTACCAAGTCAATTATCCCAATAATACAGCCAAGTAAAAAAAGACTCTTAGAATGTCCCAGTAACGAGCAGACTTGAATCAAATTCAGAAAAAATTTAAAATACAGAAGGTGACACATAGAAGAGGCCTCCAAAACCCATAGAAACATGGGTTGAAATCCTACCAGAGCAGTGCATGCAATTAGGTCCTCCATTCAGGAGGCGCCTTGAAGTTGTTACCATAACAAGTTTTGATGCAAAAAGTTAATGGGTAAATTTCCATAAGAACATAGTCACTCTGACATTGCACTTTATTCATTTATAAACACATTTTAAGCAAGTATTTTGTTTGCCACAAAATTAATATTAATATTAGGACTCATGCAGTAAAGATATTTCTTCATATAACAGTTTGATAACTTGAGAGAGTGTGTCATAAAGCGTTTGGAGAAGACATTTGAAGAGAGATATGAACACACTCATCCTTCTTGTATGCTTTTAAAATCTACTGTTCAGTAGTGAAACAAAACCTCCTGTAGGGACCAATTAATCATTCACTGCTGTTTAGATTTTGACTGAGCTACCCATCAAAGGTCCTAATTGTCCATGAAGCAACCCATGAATCTAATTGATTAATAATTTAGCAGTGGGAGATTATGGCTATAGAATAACAGAACATTATGGGGAGCAGTACTTGCACTTTAATGCACACCAGGTGCTACAGAATGCCCTCTTATAACCTGATATTTATTCAAATGCACAGAAGAATCATCAAATATAATGACTCCCACATGATGGACACTAATGCCAACTATGATCCACCTCCTCATCTTTAACTGAAGCAAGAGTTAGGAAGAGTTGGCTGAAGTAGTTTAGACCAAGGTGGATGTGAGAAAATAATTACATCTATAAATGATGTTTTCACATCGATTTACTAAGCGTCTCTGAAGCCTTGGATCACTTAAACGTCCACCTACCTACAGGTGGTGAACTCCCAACTATTTATTTGTTCTCAAGTGTAAAATAATCATTATTTAAACAATCCTGTCCAATCTAGCCTTAGTTTTCGCATGTTTTTTATTTTGCTCTTCCTCTTCACCCCTTTAAAAGCTTAACCACCCTTATTCACAAAAATAATTTCAGGCGAATCATCACAAATGTTTCCTCACACAAAGCCAACATGAATGGCACTGAACTTTGTGAAGCCTTCATATTTTTAAGGTGTTTTTTTTATCAGTTTAGGCAATTCTATCTTTAAGACAGCAGTGGACACGACAATATTACCAGGTAATCTATAACCCTCCTCATTATACAACTTAGCCAGCTATCTTGTAGATAAATTACATCCTATCTTACTAGCTGTTTAACTAATACACATCCTTCCATCATCTATATCTGCTTATCCTTGCAGTGTCAGGCAACCATCTTGACATGTGTCAGAGGATCTCAAGGTGGGACAATATTATAAATACAGATAGGCCAAAGAATATTTGTATTTTTGTCAGATTTAGAATGATTTTTTTGTATTTTTCCAGGAGGAAGGAAGAGGAAATGAGACAGAGATCTGGGAAAATGCAGGAAAAACAATTCCACAGCAATAATCACATTTGTCCGCTATTTGGTCCATGCTTGGCATAACTTCTTGGCAAAATGCTCACTAACGTTTGGTGCTAAGTGTGAAGCTGTGGAAACATAGAATAATTTCACAACAAGACTTGGTTTTTTATTTCTTTGCAACTATGTTGAAACTCTTCCATAAGCACAGCTTGTGTCCACACTTGTTCTGAGTCACACATAGTTTTTATGGTGCATTATGGGAATGGGGGATGTAGACAGGGAAATTCCCCCTGTACTGGTTCTGGCCCATGTTCTGGCTCATGTACTGAAGAGATAATACTATATTAATTTCTTATGGTGATATGCTACGGTAAATTTGGTCTAGAACCGACTATGAGCAGCGTAATCCATGTCAGATGAATTTTCTCATCAGCAAAGCCAATTTGTTCACCAATGTAATTAAAGTTTGTGAATTATTTGTCTGTAATCACCATATTGTTTTTGCACTAATATTATGCCCTAATATAGTGGTCATTATCTCATCAATCAAAATGCAGATTTTATGTATTTCCTGAATTGCAAGAACATACTTCATTGGAAGCTGGCATTCTTCTGTTCCATTTCTCTACTTTTATTTTGTATGGAATATTGAAATGAGCAAATATCTGGTTGCATATATGCCAAGTATTATCCAAATAGCAACAGCTACTCAGCTTCAGGATAACTACAAAAATAGAACAGCTTGTACTTGCAAATGTCCGCCATAAAATGTATATAAATGTGACGATGTTAAAATGGTGGAAGGATCCCCCAACACAGCACTAAAAGATATAAGGCTGCAGTTAATAAACTTCAATCCTATTAAAAACAAAAAACTGAAAGTGCTGCAGAAGCAGAAAAGAATATGAGGTGAGAGAAGTCCAAAAGGCAGACACAACGAGCCTGAGCTGGAGGAAAAAAGGCAATGATCATGGTTTTAACAAAGGAAAATCAGAATGCATCCTAAGGCAAAGGAAGAAAAACATGCAACAAGTGTGATGATAAGAAACTAAAACCAGAAAGTTTTTAGTTTCTGGTTTTAGTCAATCTTGTGCCTTGAACAGAACTCTCAAGGCACAAGGTTGGACAAACAAAGTCTTGATTTTAAACCTGAATGTTGAATCTGAAAAATAAAGCAAAATTATATTTCTGCCTTTGTGACCTGTGCCAGCTGTGGCTAAAGGTAAGAAAAAAGTTCAAATACAGATTTCAACACAATGGATCTGCAAGGCGACTGTGTTTGCACTGAACATTTTGACGAGGTATTAGTACAGTAATAACTTGTTCAGGTAATTATAGACAGAATTTCTCGATCACTGACTTTGAAACAGCAGGTCAGTGTTTCAGTTTGATGTCAAAAACCAAAATGTCTAAATGTTAATAACAGAAGGCCTCCTGAGGCTTTAAGTAATCACAAGTTCAAGACAACTCTGTTCTAGTGAAGGAACAGAGAAAAAGTACCCAGAAATGGAATTCAACAAAAAACTAAAACATACGCTACAGATGTGTATCATAAATGGGATGTTCATTGCTTTCCTTCTCATTTCTGGAATATGATCTCGAGACACTCCATCTTTCTAAACATAGGAGTTTCATGGACATCACTTTCATGGCGATTTCATAACAGTGATCCCTTAGCTTCATTGAGACCAGTAAAATATCTAAAAAAAAAACTGGACTTCTTAGGCTATGTTTATTATGAACCCTAATAACTTCATAGTTAAATGTAGACATTAATACTTTTAGATAGCTTTTTTATTTACTTTTACCTATACTCTCACATTGACAAGACAAACTAAAGAGTTTTCTCTTTTCAAACCAGTGTCTTTGGGTTAGACTCTCAACAGACTGTAGAGACACTCCTTCTTTCTAAACATAGGAGTTTCATGGACATCACTTTCATGGCGATTTTGGGTGAATATTAGAATAAAGTGAAAAATGTAACTGTGATACTTCTTAAGGACTAATTAAGTTACTTTTTGCAGTTGTGTTACTCTTTCTCCATATTAAATGACTGCCTGACCAGTCTGGGCTGAAACTTTATTGCTTTATTCACAGTCTGAGTCCCTGCAAAAGGTCAAATAATTATTACTTCCATTCATTTTCATTTCACCTTCATTTAACCAGGAAACACTCAATAATAAAAAAAAAAGATCCTTTACAAAAGGGTCCTGGCCAAAAGAGCAGCACAGAAATTGTATTAGACAAAATTTCAAACCTAATAGCATACAATGAAAGTATGCGCAAATATTAAAGCATTCACTTTAATTTTCAAGCCTTTTGAAAAGTAAAGTTTGTATGGAGACAACCTTCTAAACACATCATTTATTTCTGACTGATTCCAGTCAGATGAAGCAGCATGTTAAAATGGCCTTATCTTGTATGATGAAGTCACCTTCAGGGTGCCAGTGAGGATGCTTTTGGGAAATATGCTCTGCATATCTTCAGCACTGAAGACAGATCAGATTGAAAATAAGTGAGATTATTACAAGATCATCGATGCAACCCTGGTATGTTACTGTGGTTGTTCATATGCATGAAATATATGATGCCTCTATGTTGAAACACACTAATATCGCTTATGCTACAGCATAAGATTTATAAGAAGGTGATGCTGGAACATAATTTACCTGAAGCTGTGTATCTTCATAAGCCACTGAAGTGCTAAGCAGTAATGTGAAGGGGGGTATTGAGGTTGTTTTTGCCTGACTGCTGTTATTCTCCTTCTCTCCATCCTGGGCTTCAAAATCATTACATTATTTACACCTGCTATGTGGAAATAATTTAGTGCTAGCGGCTTCTCTGTTCTGCAACAGAGAAAAAAAAAAAAATCATAATTCTTTTTTTTTTTAAATCAACACACATTTCTTTCTCCCTAAACACAGGACACAATAAAAAGAAAAGTAGTGGGACTAGAATAAGTTAAGCCTAAACAAACCAGACTAAAGCATACATTTGTCAGTTGGAATTGTGCTTTTTCCAAGTTCAATTAACTGGTTATATAACTTTGCAGATGTTCTCTGCTCGTATGACTCACATGTTTTAAGAAATAAACTGATGCATTTAAAACTTTTAAACTCTCACATTTCAGGGCAAAAATTATTCCACTTCCAACTAATCAGCATTCAGTGAGAACTGATTTGTGATTTGTCTGAATCGCTGCACAGTATGTGAGACTGAGGTTTACTGACTCTAAAGAATTACTCGGACTGGCATTGTAATTCAAATAAATTTGCACTTACACTCACAACCACGCAATTATACAGTCACATCTAAACCCTTAACAAGAGTGCAGTATTTTACAAAAGGACCTGCCTCCTCCTTTTTACCCTCTCTCAGTCTCCTGAGGGCCTTTTGATACATTCAATTGTTACTAATGACAGATTGAAACGGCAATACCTTCACCATGCATGCAGCAGTCTCTAAATAATTCTCCCTGAACCGAGATAGGGAGGAATCTGCAGCCAGTGAGCTGTTTTCCAACGCAGCTCACCCTTTCTGGTCTCTGCTGATAAAGGCATCACAGATGAAAAATATCTCTGTAGCAAGCTGTAAAGAGAAACAAATCTATGACAGCTAAAGTATGAAATCAAACAACACAGGGGAAGGATGTAGAGGAAGAAAGAATGGCGAGGGTAATAGAGAGTTCAGCGGACAGTGACCAATGAGACGTGTACAAGCAAATGGCAAGTGCAGAACAAATTAGAAGAGGGCAAGGGAGAAAAGAAGACCATGTAGAACTTGTGATGTAGAGCAGGAGAGGCGTATCATGCAGTAAAGAGACCATGGAGCGAGTTAAAGGGACACTGAGCAGAGAATAACAAAGACTGTCCCATGAGACTTACAAGACAAAAAACAGCAGGAGGCAGCGTACATCAAGTGTGACAAGAAAGAGGGGCAGAGAAATAAGACGGAGAGGGGTTGAAGAAAGAGGTAGGGCAGTAGGGTGGAAATAATCAGGGAGCATCAACAAGGCAGAGGGAGGTGACACATAATCCACATAGCTGGTTCAGTCAAAGTGTTGCTGAACAGCAAGTGGCCCCCTTGAGACCTCTTTTACAATAAAAGATGTTGCACTTTATACTGTCCTCCAGGATAAATCAACTTTGACATTTCTTAAAACTCAGTGTCTACATAATGTTATTGCTGACTTTCCACTTGAAATAAAGTGAAGGTAAAACATTTTTTTTTTCTTATTACAGCCACAAACCTTAATGTATTTTATCGAGAATAACGCTACATTAAAAAGTGGTCTTTAAATCATCTCAAAACTGTGTTGCATACAGTAGTTGCATATTCGGTATTTATTTTACGTGCACTGATGCGCATAAAAGAACCCGACAGAATCATCTTTCCATCTGTGAATAATTTATTCTCACTATATACACTACATACAGCTGTTCTGTGAAGGTGTCCAGAGCTTTATTAGATAATCGGCGAATAAACACATCAGGAGACTAAGGAACAGGACGTAGAAAGGTTTAAAGCAACAACAAGGTTTGAACATCTCATGAAGTAATGTTCAAACTATTGTTTAGCTCAAATGGGAGTATCTATCAAAGGACAGCAAATAGTTGTGCACCACACATCTGACCATTATTTTGTTTTTCCTGACATTATGAGTGGTAAGAAGAAAAATTGTCTAAAGAAAGCCATAGGAAGACCTACTAACAGTTTGCAATAAAGGCATTCTGGTAAGAGCAAAAATCTTACTTTCTGACCAAGAAAATGGCATGGTATATCGTCCTATTAGCAAAACATGGTGGTCCCAATATCATGATGTAATGTAGATAGGGACATTGATCAAAGGTGACGGGGAAGTGAATCGAATTTAACGCAGGGTGTGCAATCCAAGAAGAAAACATGCTAAAGGCTGAAAAATACTCTAATATGGAGATTCACCTTCCACCAAGTTAATGAACTTTAAGATGCATCCAGAGCTATGATAAAATCAAACTGGTCTAAGAATATCTATTGTCTTGGAATGGCCCAGTCAAAGTTAGCTCTGACATTAAACCACTTGAAACTTTGATGTCGACATGACAATTTCATTGTGAACTACTTGCGTGATCTATGCTGCAAAGAATTTACAGTCTTTACATGTGCAAAGCTATGTCTGTAAACGGCTTGCAGCTGCAAATTCAAATGATAAAATTATTCAACAATCGTTTAGTTAAAAAATGCAGAATATTCCAGACCCTGGAGGTCCTGTTGATCTTACCACCCACCAAAGCAGTGCTGTAAACCAAGCAGCTAAATTTACAGGACAATGTGCTCATCACAACCCAAAGGCCTGAGCCTCCATGGAGAAGTTCAGCGTCAGCCGCATGTGTCAGCATAAGCAGAATGTATAAAACCCACAGGAACCAAATAATCTGCTGACAATATGAGGCTTTGAGACATCAAACAACACCTCCACAAGTCCTATGCTGATGTGTCAAAATGAGATGAAAACCTAAACAATGGTGGTCTGCAGGATGAGACTTAAAGCAATCCCTAATTTGCCATGAATGTGTGTAATGTCATAACAAATTCCTGATAAATTGATTCAATAAAGAAATAGGGAAACAGTTCTTCAGAGATACTGATTATTTTTGGCTTCAGGCTTGTTTTTACTGAACACTGGTGAGTACTGTAATTATGAATGTTGAGAGGAGAAACCTTACTCAGCTAATGATACAACGTACTTTAAAACATCACTTTTTCCTTCTTTTTTGAGAAAGAAAACCACACAACCCTTTTTAACTAGTCATTGTTTACAATGGCTGCCTTTTTGTAAACTGATGATTTGCAACGACTGTGAATTGTGCAAATTTTACACTTTGCAGTTTTATACAGTATAAAAGTACTTTCAGCAAGTTAAGATCTTTTATTTTTATTATTTTATTTATTTTCGCTGCAATGGACTGGCAAACTGTCCAGGACATACCCCGCCTCTCGCCATTGACTGCTGGAGATAAGCACCTGCACCCCTTGTGACCCTGCAAGGATAAGAGTACATAGATGGATATTTCTTTTCGATTCTTTTTGATAACCATGTATTCCCATATCTGTAGATGCCAGATGAGGCGAAAGGTTCAAGTATAACAAATACTAAAATAACTTATCAGTACAAGTTATGCGGCATAAGATATCATGAAAATATCTTTCTTGTTAAAGTGAAACCTGTTTTTTAAACATCTTGACTTTTTAAAAGGAACCACCTTTAGTTATAAAGATAGACCTTATTTGGGAAATATTTATCTTAGATGTAAAAACAATACAGTAATAATACTGATGGTTATTTAGTTTTTATACATTTTAATAAAATATTTTGACTGTAATAGACCTTTTTCACGACAACCGGAAGCTGCATCTGATAGGGCTGGGGTACTTCCTGTTTTATTGGCTGTATTTCAAGTACTCTAAGAAAAA